>CM021715.1:3229884-3380854 GCA_011074415.1 Stictonetta naevosa | reverse complement strand
GGGGGCGCCGCCTTCGGCAGCCTGCTGGCCCCTCGCCTCCCGCCTTTCGGCTTTGTGGAGGCACAGGGAGGCGGCAGCGGTGGTCTGGGAGGGGGTAAGGGCAGCGGGCAGCCGCCCCCCCCCCCCTTCGCTCCGCAGCAAATTTGGGGCCTGGCGGCTGGGGAGAGCCGGGAAGGGGCGGGAGGCGGAGGGTGTCGCTGTGTTCCTGCCGGTCCGGAGGCGAGGGGAGGGAGCGGGGGGGGATTTAGGGAGGTTCTGGGCCGGAGCCAAGGTAGGCCGTGAGGAGCTGCAGCAGGGATACGGCGGGAGGAGGGAGCTGCCCGTGGAGGGCTCGAGGCCCCGGTGCTGGCGGGACGAGCTGGGCATGGCGGGGGGGAGGGAGCCGCGGCGACGGTCCCAAGAGCAGGCGGCGTTGTGGTGCCTGCAGCGGGGAGGAAATGGGAGGGCTTTGCGGTGCCTCCGTTCGGGGAGAGCCGGGAGCTGCCGGCCTCTCCTGCCTTATTCTGGCTCCCGGTGTTGGCCCCAGCTGTCGGATCCGTGGGGCTTGGCTCGGCTCTGGAGACTGCACGTGTCTGGGGGGAGGGGGCTACGAAAGCAGTAACCAGCACCTACAGTTTGCCTTAAACCACGTTAGGAAGATGCAAGTAGTTAACTTTTTTGAAGGCTGGTGCCATACAAGTTTCCTCTAAATTTAAACACTAGCTATAAAACTACAAAATAAACTGTATTTGCAAGCAAATATTAACGAGTATGCTGTTTTTGTCATTTAGTCTTCCAAGACGTTTCCTAATCAACAGTTCTCCTCTCTGCTGTGGTCAGAGGAGTAAATGGGTTTCATTTCCAGGCTGCTCAGGTAGCAGGGAGGCAGTACTGCTGAGGCTGTTGCAGGAGTAAGTTGTCTTGCATTCAGAAAAACTCTGGCACTTAGGCTCTGTAAACTACTTTTTGTGCATAAATATCCTTTGTCTAAAAGTGAGATGTCCCAGAGCGAACAGCTGGGATAGCCATTCATAGTTTTGCCACTTCTTAAATTCTTAATAGATACATTGACAACTGTCTGAGGTGGCACTTGACACTCATAATTCAGATGTTACTGTAAAGTAGCAAAATAAAAGTTCAAGTGTTACTTTCATATTCAGATTTCTTTAATAGGGTACTTAAACTTGCTCTCAGGCAAGGCTCAGATACTTGCTTTGGTGAACTAAAGGTGAACTGGTTAGTAGATGCTTCTGCAGATGTTTCTGGTAAGTAACTAGGAGCTAATTCAGTAGTTTGGGTGGTAACAGGCCCTGCAGTCTTGTGTGTAGCAAAAACATGACTCTTGAAGGCTCTTATTAAAGAATCCTTTGTTATCTTAGGGTGACTTCTGCTCATTTTTAGGTGCTCTAGGAATGCAGGAATAGTGTTAACTTAGTGGAGATGTAGTTTGTCAGAGCTGCCCTTTGTGGAGCATTAATGTGAGATTGCATTTACTACTAATAAATATCTCTTAATTCTTAGGCTCAAGTAAGCTTCTTGCTGAAGATGTCTAGTGCTTGCTGTAGAGATGCCCTGGGTTGCTTGAATAAATTGTGGGTGCTTCGAGTTGTGGTCTGGAGACCCCTGATGAATCTTGTCTTGCTGAGTCTTATGGTGTCTCTGGTGAAATACTGAAGCTGCAATCCGATTAGGCGGTTGTCTGTTTGCTGGGCAAAAAGATAAATCTGGAACTAATGTTTTGATCCTTTGTGAAAGACTATTAAACTCAAATAACAGCTTTCCAAAATATCCATTGTTCTGAATTCTTGACGGACTGTTTTCTGAACAGCTAAACTTCCTAAAAGTAGCTTCAAAATAATAGTTCGGGTGCTCTTTCACCCCAATGTGGCCTTATGATGTCACCCAACTCAGTCCACCGACAAGTAAGCCTAATTATAGGGATGCTTCTTCTGGCCTCTGCTAGAAGCAAGCTTTCTTCAACTTTCTGCTTTCATTTCATGGAGGAAAAAACAAGTGTTTCTGATTCCCCTGCTAAGATGACATCATTATTACCTAGGTGTGCCTCAGCAAAAGTTGCACTAAGTGGGAAATGCAGATATGCATTTAGTGCTTTGGTGTGACCCGGGTCATTTAGTTCAGGGCTGTTCTTAATTTTATTGATGCCTGTCCCATTTTATTACGAATTAGAGCATCTTGTTTGAATCTTGGTTACTGAAGTCAGCCATACTTTTTATTTCACCCTTTCAATGTTGAAAAAATGTAGCAAGGTGTAGGAACAGTGTCTTCTGGTGTTGCAAAACAACTTGTCCTGCTGTACTTCAAGCCTGCTGGAAGCTTAGTGTGGAACCTGGTTTGTGACCCTTCCTGTTTTTCTGCTGAAGACTGAAAGATCAAATCCATAGCTATTTGATCACTGAGGCTCTAGTGGAAGATGTTCAAAAAGAATACGTCAGTTCAGAAAAACATCAGTAGGAATTGCGTAACAGGACATTGATTTACACACAAAACTTCCCTCCCCCCCAGATCCTGGTGTGTTATGGTAGAAACACGATTTGTTTGCAGCACCGAGTTTCTTTGGGGGATTGCTGACTTGAGGGTGTGGTTTCAGAGGCAGCTCGATTCATCTAAGTGGAGGCTGCTATTGAAAGCTGCAGTTGGAGCGCTGGCTTGTGTTCTTCCTGTGCTGGCACAAGTGCCTTTTGCAGCTGGCCAGATCACCTTGTTGATATGGCAAATTCATCTGTAAGGGGAGTTCTCAGATGAATTAGTGCACAGAGCCGGCTGACTGGCAGCCCAGGAAACAAGGTGAGAGTGCACAAAAGGAGGGAATGCTCTTTTAAACTGAGCCTAAGCATTTTTGATGTTACTATTAAACATAAAAATGAAGATTTGGGGCTGTAAATTAAGTGTATGGTATTTTAAGGGGCTTAGTAAAACCCCCGATGAGAACTAAGGATGAAGGCATGGAACTGATTTGACCTGTTAAGGAATTCTACTCTGTATACAGAGCACCCAGCTATAGCAGCTCCTGGTCTCGAGGCTGTTTTGCCTCTGATTTGTTATTGAGACAAAGGCAGACATGGAATTTTGTCAGAAATGCTAAAATATGAACCTGGGTAGGCACTAATTAAATGCACAGAGGTAGTGACTGAGGTAAGTGCAGCAGCATGCTGATATTATTGGTGAAACTCCTGCGCTGGTACCATGAATAGGCACAAGTGACAGGCTTACCTAGAAAGAGTTAAGGAATCTTATCCAAGATTTCTGCATTATGTCATTCGTTTGCAATAAAATATTTATTCTGGAATGAAGAGGGGGGAAAAAAGGTGGACAAGTACTGTGGATCTTCTTGCTGCATGCAACTAGCCAGAATAATACAAGCTAATGAAATTATTTGAACCTCTGCAGAAATCTAATTAGTCCTTGTCACCTGGAAAACCATGGATGGTACTCTTTGAGTTCCTCTGCGCTTTCAAATGTTCAGGGAACCTCTTGGAAAGGGAGCAGACACGAACAAAATCCAGTAAAAGGAAGGCATGGAAGAGAATGTGACAGAGCTGTAGGTAGGCATCTCAGAAGAGGCAAAAGTTGCTTAGGCAGAGCAAGGGGTATTGAACTGGTGATGGGGGCATCCTGTAGCCAACAAGTCCAGGAGCTGGAAGTTAAGGGCCTTGTGTCCACAGTAACTGCTCTCTATAACGGAGATCAAGGTTAGCTTGAGAAGCTTAGGCTCTGTGGGAAGTCAACATGCAGATGTTGTATTAATACAGGGAAGACTTGAGGTGGTAATTTTCTAGTTCTTCAGCAACCAATGCTGATAGCCTGAACTGAGAGGAAGAACAGGAAACTGCAGCCTAGCTTTCCTCTTATGAGCCAAAAAGGAAGAAGTAACCAAATATTACTTAAATTGCTTTTCTGCCTTTAGAATGTCATGTTCAACTAAGCTGTTTAGTCTGTTCAAAGTATTACAGTCCAGGTGTCCTTTAGATATCTGACAGCTGGTTACAGTAGTAACTTTTCAGAGATGGAGGATGCCTCTTAAGCAAATGAAGATGATTGTGGAGTTGATGTTGTACTATTTAGCTAAAAGCATTAGCTCCACATAAACTTTGGGATGTGGCTGTGTCATGCAAGCATTTCCTTACTGCGATAAATTCTTGAAATCTGGTCTGGAATATGTTTTGTTTATTAGGGAACAGTGTAAATGACCTTACTTTGAGATTTTCTTAATGTCTTCTGAAACAAGGAAGAAGTTCATTCATTAGTTCATTACTGACTTCATCTGTAAGATAGTTAAAGATATTGTTTATTTGTTTTCCCACTGAAGTACTGATCAGGTCATGCTAAAAAGGAGTTGGCCAGTAGTGGAGGTGGCAGATGCAGGCAAAGGGATGCTAACAGGAGTTGTGGAAACTGAAGCTGGGGGAAGAGATCCACTTCTGAGAAGTCGAATAGCACCTAGGCAGCGCTGTGTACTGTATTACGGGGAGTCTGGTTCCAGAAATGGACTGCTTTTTCAACAGGTCTCGTGGTGGTGGCCTTGGTTCCCGCAAACAGAAAGAGCTGCCAACAGAACCCCCTTTCACAGCGTATGTGGGAAATCTACCCTTCAACACTGTTCAAGGAGACATAGATGCTATCTTCAAGGATCTCAGTGTAAGGAGTGTACGACTAGTCAGAGACAAGGAAACAGACAAATTTAAAGGTGAGTGTTCAGAGTTGGTTCAGTTGTAGGTTGCTAACTGGTAAGAGAATCATCTACTACTAAAATCATTTTAATGGGGAATTTCTCTGCTCTAAAGCAGTTTGTTTGTTCTTCAGTGTTGATTTATGCAAAGTTGTCTTTCACCAACAAATAAACATCTCATTTGAATGAGATTCACTGTTACTTCCATCACAAGATGCAGTCTGATCTGAGTGACAAGTCAGTATTTACCCTGCTGTAAGAGACTCTCAAACCTGATTTGTCTTTTATGAAGTGTAACAAAGGTAGAGTGTCTGACCCACTTGAGATCAGTGGTCTTTGGTTTTGAGTACTTAGGCAATCTTTCTTTAGCTCAGAAGACTCCCATTGCTTTGCCTTCGTCTTTAGTAGGTAGGAAGGAAAAGCAGTTCAGTGAGCCATTCACACAGTTGCATTAGAGCATGTAAATCATATTTCCATTGGTAATGGGTGAGGGAAAGGGAGTACTTCGTCAGTTACTTTTTTAGGGGGAAAGGCTTAATACAGTTTTTGAGGAATTTCAGAAAAGGAATAGCAAATTCCCTAAATGATGTGACAATCAGACCATTGGCCAAGTAGGTACCTCAGCTTCTCATTTAAAGATGCTAGTAACAAATGTCAATATTAATCTAAATAACTGTCTAAAGGTGTAGATCAAATTTAGTCTGCAGTGAGAACATACTGTAAAGGACATTAATCAGGCTTTTAGCATTTGCGTAGTGTCCATGTAGAGCTCGATTGCAGGCTCTGTCCCAACTGTTAATAAGCATAGGTAAATGCATTCATCTTTAATGATGTTTGGTTTCTGAGCAGTGTACATCTTGTACTTATCCGTAGTTTGTGGTTGAAAGAGAAAACTGTTAGATATATGGGAAGAGAAGCTTCTTACAATTGCTTTCTAAAGTGCTGGTATTAATTTCTGAATTTCTTCTTCCAGGATTTTGTTACGTAGAGTTTGATGAGGTGGAGTCACTCAAGGAAGCTCTTACATATGATGGTGCAGTAAGTATATTTCCAATTAACTTGTGAAACAGAAAGATAAGCACAAGTCTCAAGCATCTTGGCACCCCATCTGGCAATTTCTGAAGAGATTCTCCTCTTTACTTAACAGCTTTTGGGTGACCGATCACTCCGAGTGGACATAGCAGAAGGCAGAAAACAGGATAAAGGTGGCTTTGGCTTCAGAAAAGGTGGCGGGCCTGATGACAGAGGTGACTTTCATTTTCCTAAATAGCTTCTTAAATATAGCAGCTGGAGTTGTGACTTCTGGTGCTAACTAATGCATGCAAGGCACGCAAGAAAACATAAAGACAGTAGCGGAAGGAGAATTTGTACGTACCTAGTGTAGTTGCTGCCGCTCCTGAAATTGCTGGAGTAGATGTGCTTTGTGTCCCAACGCTGAGTGTGTGTCACTGCTAACCCTGGAAGTGAGACCAATCCCCCTAGCACTGTGCAGTCTCCTGCAGAGGACAATAATAAACCCAATGGTCTGATCTGCTACTATTTTATTATGATGTAAAAGTGAGTAAGCTAAGTAATCACAAGTGTACGAATATGTATTTTGTACTGTCTGATGTTCCAGTGTAAGAACAGACTTTTCTGTAGCTACAAAACTTAATTGAACTACATCGAGCTTTTCGTCAATCTGTTTTAGAGAAGCTTTTCTGACCACTTGTTCTTGGTTAACAAAGCTGATCTTTTGTTCCTGTTCAATGGAACTTGGTGGTACTGAAATGAAGGGATTTTCCAGCAGCATGACTTTGGATATGGAAGGACTGGACTTTGGTTTGGTGTCCCCTTATCAGTCTTTCCCACAGCTTTAGACCTGAACACAATTGTGGCTTTTTTCCTAGGAATGGGAGGAGGTTCCCGAGAATCCAGAGGAGGTGGATGGGATTCCAGAGATGACTTCGGTTCTGGTATCAGTATTAACACTTATAAGATAGGCGGCCTAAATGGCACAAATGTTCTCATTTTCATGTCAGCTACGTTTGTCCCCATTCCTGTTTTGACTCAGTCTACTGTATGCCAACTTTGGACATCCTGTGGCTGCAGTGGGATTCTTCAGGGGAAACTTTAATTGCTTTATAACAGAGGATATGGTCTTCATTTTAAGCCTTATGAAATGATCTTAAATGGCAGAACACTAGTTTGAATGTAGTCTGTGATGTCCAGGTTTCAAGCACAGCATTTCTCAAAGTACATTTCCCAATTTCCCAAGTACATTTTTCAACAGTAGCAGAAACAGACAGGCCATGTTGGAAAACAGATATTGGTGCTGCATTCTTTCAGAGCAGAGGTTTTCACCTCTCTCAAGAGGTTATTAATATTAATGTAATGCCATGTGAAATGTGTACTCCTGAAGCAAATGCAATCTCCAAAGCCGTGTTAGTTCCAAAGCACTTTTAAATACAAAACGTTCCTAAAAGTTAGGTCTGTTCTGGTAACGCAAGTTGCAGCGAATGACTGAACTTGCTGAGTGGAAGGTACTGATGGAGCCACTGTGTTTATTTTTGACTTCCAGTTAGTTTCTAGTTATTAGTGTCCAGGGTGATATTAACACAATTGCTTTTGTCCTCTGAAATTGTGGGTTTGGTCCATTTTCTGATGGGGAGATGTTGGCAAGTGCAACTGTGCAGTGTCTGGTCTCTGCATGAGTGGAATGGACAAATAGAAGGAGAGGTAACCGTGAGGCGTTGCTGCTAGCATGGAGCTCAGCATGGTGCTGGAGAGAGAAAGCTTGCTACAACGCTGTGCTTAACCTGCCTTCGTAGCTAAGCATTCTGGTGTCGCAGCCTTATACCTTTACCGGCAGCTTCTTCAAATGCACATTTCAGCTGATTAGATGGTGGATGAGTGATCTGTGCATCAAAGTTTAGTGTTGAAGTCTTAGTTGGTACAGAAGCTTCTCAGGTTGCCTTGCACTGGATCAAGTCTTAAAGATTGCTGTTTGGCACTGAAGTAAAAGACAGTTCTGCAACTCTGCCGAATGCTAAATTGAAAAGGAAAATCTCTGATGGGAATAAAACAACTCTATCTTCCAAGCAGCTTCTAAAAAAACTATGTTCCACTTAGGTATGCTGCTAGCCTGAAATATCTTCCTCCCATTGAGTGCACTTGGAGCTATAAGGGGACGTTGCAGGATGGTCACTGGTGCAGAATGGAAGTTGGTCAGTGACAGGTAGTTCTTGGTGGCTTTTGATACACAAACTGAAGAAAGGTAGTCAGCTTCACATTTAAAGTCTGGATTTTTTTCTTAGCTCTTTCATTAGTCAAGTAGATCCCTAGTACAGTTGAAAAGCTTTGGTTTTGCTCCTTTTTTCAAAGGCTTTCTTAAGGATTGTTTCATTACTCCCTAGCTCTTTTCCCATTTGCTCTGCTCCTGCCAGTTTCATGCTGAGGCTGTGGCCAGTGATCTTCTGTCCACAGCAGAACTCAGGGTACTTCTAGTGTTACCTCTGAATTCAGCTTCTGGTGTTAACAATCTGAAGTTGCAGCTGAAGTCCATGTTTTAATGGTGCTTGGTGACCCGGTTTCAAAGACTGAGTGTGAAATAAGCCTCTAGGTGGATAAAGGAGGTTCTGAACTTGGCATAGTGCACTGGATTTCAAATGCAATCTGTATGACTCTTCCAGAATGTGTTAGATCTGTGAAGCAATCTGTCTACAGACAAAGGCTCTCAGTACATCATCTTGGACTGACAGCTGTGCCTTACGAGGTTTTCCAGTCATCCAGATAAATCTAGATAAAAGCATTGTGAAATGTGCTCTTTAAATTCACCATCTTCCTTCTTCAGGATTCAAAGATGATGACTTCTTGGGAGGCCGGGGTCGAGGCACTCGCCCTGGAGACCGGCGACCACCAGGTGCCTCAATGGGAAGTGGTGGCACTGGTCGTTTCCGAGATGGGCCTCCCCTTCGTGGATCTTCCATGGACTTCAGAGAGCCAACAGAAGGTAAACACATTTTATCTCCTGTAATTCAGTCTTCCTTTGTGAATGACATGTCTTGTTTCTTCATCAGGCTAAAGCTTCTTGCCCTGAACAGGGAAGTCTGAAAACCGTACTGTTTTGTCTTGCAGAGGAAAGAGCACAGCGACCCCGGCTTCAGCTCAAACCTCGAACAGTTGCTACTCCCCTCAATCAAGTAGCCAACCCAAACTCTGCTATCTTTGGTGGAGCCAAGCCCCGAGAGGAAGTAGTAAAAGAGCACGACTGAGCTTGGGGTTGAGAGGGAATGGGGAGGCGGGAGAAAAAGCAAGACAGTACAGAGTGACTAGCTCTGCTGGAATGTCAACCCTGCAGTTTACCATTCCTGCCATCTGGCATTTGTCCTCTTTGAAACTGAAAACACAGAGCTTGTGAATGCATGTCAGCTGTTAACAAGTGGTTTTTAGTACGTTCTTGGCTTTGCTGTATCTAGTGCCTGCTTTGTGCTGAGTTTCCTCTTCTGTTTCCTTCCAAGCAGCACAGTTGCCAGTAGATAAGGCAGTGTAGCTGCTTCCACAGGTGTGGAGGTCTCTGGACAAAGGTGCTGCTTCACTTCCTCCTTTCTGGGTTTGTTTTACTTTAGAAGCACAGGTTAGACTTAGTTATTACCCTGTATTGTTTCTTTTACTTCCTCAGTGCTCCTCTTCTGACCTGCATGTCTCGTTCTGTATTGCTGTGGCTCTGAAGAGGAAAACTGGAGAGTCCAGATGAGCTGAGCAGCGTAACTTTCAGTTCTAACCATGTAGTGAAATACCATTTAGGACAATTGATGACTTACTGTATCAAGCAGAGCCCCTTAGAAAGCTAAGGGGGCAACTGCCCTTTCACACAGGTTACCAGGAAGTATCAATTTATTAGATGCAAGTCAAGTTGGCTGGCAAGCCTGGCGGATAGGTGGAAGCGGTATGGATAAAGCATCTCCCAGTAGCCTGTTGCTGGTGACTGATAGAATTCAAAATGATATGATGCTACACCTCGGAGCTCAAGGTTAGTGCTGCAAAAATGTGCCCGAGCACAGCTGCTCACTGGCTCTTTCTGCTTACATTTCTTTGGGTTTTACATGTTTGGTAAATTTTTAAATGAAGTTTCTACAAATAAAATTGACTTTTTTATTTTTCTTTAAGGAGTATATACTTTGCCATGCAGTATGTAATTGTCATTACCCCCTGTTTTTCTTTGCCCAGTGGTGTACAGTTTTAAGACATCTGCTTTCAGAATACCTTGAAAATGGGCAGATTAGAAATTTGTTATAATGATTCTCTTCATGTAGAAGTTTGGGTGAAAAGTATCTCTAACTGCTGCATCTCTGAACTTGAAGTGTTTCTTGCCAGCGTTGGGGATGTTCTTTGTGGGAGGAGGGAGGGGAGGGGGAGGCGGAGGCTGGAGCTAAGGGGGAGAGCATTCACGTTTAAAAACAACCTGGATCTCTAACACTGAAGTGCAGATATGTCCAATGTGTGAGGAAAAACTTGGGCCCCTAACACTAGTGCTGACAGCTCCCATATAAACAGCCAGCACGCCAGAGTACTTAAAGAAGTTTGGAAGCATGGCTGCTTTACTACCAGCATCACTGCTAGTAGTAAATTTCTTTAAAGTTTCTTTTGTAATGTCAGAGTCCCAGCAATTTACAGAACTACTCTTTCCTTCCTTCTGCCTGTCACTTAATCTGCTTTTGAGATAAGAACCATTTGTCTAACACTAATAATTAATTTAAGACAGACATGCATTTGTGTGGTTGTATTCCAAACCAATAATTGACCTATTTACATCTTCAATGTGGAAAAGATTTTAAGAACAAATTCCCATATAAAAACTCACCTCTAGTCAAGACAGTTGACTTTTAAATGTAAAAATGAAAAGGAAAAAAAAAAAGAAAAAAGAAAAGAATTCCAAACACTTAACACATTCTGCTTCATAACAAAATAAATTTATGGATATGGTATTTTGTGAATGATCTTTTAAATAAAAGAAAACATTAAGTAATATTTAACATTGGTCTTTATTTGAGTCTACTCTAGCTTGTGTCCTCTTCCTCCCCTCCCAAAGTTCTCCAACATCGCGTTAATCTGGAATTAACAGACACAGAAATAAGGTGGGGGGATTGGAAAAGAAAAAGAGAAGAAATATATTCTAGGCAAGTGCTGGGAACATGTAGGAGACACTGAAGTAAAAATGCTGTAGGAGTGGAGGCAAGCCCAAGTTCTGTCCTGTGGCTTCAGTACAGCCAGCTCTATTGCGAGGGCTGCCAGGCAGCATGGAAGTACTGTGGCTTGCAGGTAGAGAGCTCTGGGTGGCATTTCCTGGCAGCTGGGCTCTGCTGCTCTGAAGACAGCGAAGTGTGGTTGAGAGCAAACTGTCCTTCCATACTGGGTAGTGGTCTGTTTGATACAGTGTCTGATATGGTCTTTGAGGCGAAACAAATCGATCAGCTTCCTAGTGTTCTGCCCAGTTTCTTCCAACTTCTTTAGCTGTCTTGTTTCCTACTAGACCTAACGGTTAAAGGTGTTGTTGCCACCTTGTCTTTGAAGTATGTGCATACTGCAGGGTAAGCCAAGAGCCATGTCTTTTATTGAGGAAATGAGCCCTGACCTTCCTGCTGGTTTTACTGCTTTCCATAGCATGAAAGGGTGGGAAGTGTTCTGTCTTCCAGCAATCCAGTCTGCTCTCTATCCTCAAATGTGCTCTTATGACAGCTTGAGCAGAGAATCCAAATCCTTCTCTGTGGTGACTTGCTGAGGCAGACTGCAGCACCAGCCTGTCCAACCTGAATATCTCCTGAGGTGTAGGAGAACGGCTGGAGATGGTGGCCTTCGGCTGCTTCCCAAGGCTTGCTCATAGCTGGTCTTTCAAACCTAATGAGGGAGGCAATAATTTCATCACTCTGCATGGTGAAACATGGTGAAAAGTACCACTGCTGTGTGAGACAGAAAACAGCTCTTGTTCAAATAGTGTTTTCCTGTACCTACTAACCATTGAATCAAGGGTTTCCTACTGATGAAAGCAGCTAAATCCCAGTACAGTTTTACCTTTTTTAATAGTTTAATAGATGCGTATGTTTGTGTTGCCTGGTTGTTCTTTTTCATTTGGAGTGCTCTGACTTATGCTTCCCATGTGGCTTGGGGTCAGACTCTTCCACTCCTTTTTCTTCTTCCTCTTCAAAAATGTAATTATCATTTTCCTGTAGAGACGCATATCAAACCAGCTTGTGTCAACAGCTGACAAAGCTTTTAATTTTCATATAATTGTGTCATTTCAGTTTTGGAGGAGGAAGCAAGACTTTTTCCCACCTCCCACCAGCAAAGGGCAGCTCAGGTTTAAGCTGTAATGGTTAACTCTACCTGCAGCTTAAGGCTAAACCTGGCACGGCAAAGCCTGGACCGTGGAGGTTACCAGCAGCAGGAACAAACGGATAATTCCCTCTGTGGCTATTCTTATTCTCACCATGTTATTTCTAGTAGTAGTGCTGAGTTTTCTTCAAGCTCAAACTTAACAATGAATGAAACTGCAGCAAGAGTGTAGTAGACAAGTTTTGGTACTGAAATTAAATTAAGGCATAGCTCTGCTTTGCTGCTGTGGAATGAGCTTTGTGTTCCTGCAGTGGGGTTGCAGCTCAGGACGGTTGGTGTGGTGACTGGGAGCACTGTGGGAGAATGCGCAGGAGTAAGCAGCGTGCACCTAATGTGCTGAGAGGCCGTGCTGTCAGCCACCAAAAAATAAAAACCGCAGCTCCCACGCCCAGGAGCAGCCCTCAGCGAGCTGACCCTGGCCTCTAACAGCACCCCGGTGGGCGCTTTGTGTTGTGGCCGTGACTGTTGTTTGATGGCAGGAGAAATAAGTGGAGGAGTGTTCAGCTCTTGGAACGATGGGCTGGTGCTTGGGTCTGGTTAGAGTTGTGCCGTTGGGGGTAGCTTCCTTGCCTTTGTGAAGCAGCAGTGAGATGCACTGGGACAACTGAAGAGCCTCCAGTGTTGACCGTGTATTGGGTGTTGACTGTCTCTTGGTTGTGCCAGAGCTGATTTTAAGCCAGAGCAATCACAGCCAAGAGTCCCTGTCCCGGGGCAGTTTTGGGCAATGCTGGTATTTTACAACTTGTCTTATGAATTCTGTCATAGTTTCAATGCTGACTTTAGCACGTAGACTAGGAACGTTTGCTACCTGTAGTACTGACTGCTGGCTCGTCTTCAGACAAGATCTTGAGAATTTTAGAGCAAATCCTATTGCAACGCATCCTCTTTGTAGAAAAGATTTAATAATCAAGCGGGTAAATTTTGAAATGCACCCTTCATCAGAGCATTCAGCGCAGTAACTCAGCCACCCATGCCCCGCTGGCTGCTTTCAGCAAAGCTCTTTGGAGTGGCTTTTCCAGGAATCTCCCCGTTTGCCCGGAGTGTGTCTTTGGACAAAGCTGAGCCTAGATGACTGGTTTCCTAAACGGACCTCGTTCCTTCTCAGTGTGTGGAAGTACGTCTCAGGGTTATTCAGACTGGCTTTCAGCAAGAACGCAATCAATAAGCTGTGAACTCTGAGCATCCTTAAAATTGTGTTAAGTTGATGTTCTGCATTCTGATGGTTTCTGGGTTTTGCTACCAGAGGAGCCCAAAGGCTCTGGAGGAATGAGGCAGTCAGTGTATATATCCTGGCATATTCTAGCGCAGCATCAGTTACGCTGGGGGCATTTTTTCTGGACTGGATTTTTGGGATTCCATTTTGTAGGTGACACTTGTCTTAAATTCTTAGAAAGGGAAGTTTCTGTGGCTGAAGAGGAATTTGATTTCCAGCTGACTGGAATATTTCTAATCTGGCAGCTGAATCCCTCCTGTTGTGTGTCACTTATCCCGGTGCAGGATTTTAAGGATTCGAGTAAATACAAAGCAGCAGAGGGCTGTTTTTTAGCGTGTACATACGTATTTCATTTATATATTCTGCAGTTTATTCTGGTATTTGCCATACCACTCGGTATGGTGGTATTAAATCAATCAGGGGCATTTAAAACCATGTAATCATGTTCTTGGACTCCGCTTTCTGAAATGATTTAATCCTTCGGTGCCAGACACTCGACTATCGAGCCTGATGCACGTTAGTTGCAGCAATAGCCTGATGTCGTTGCATGCCCTGGGCTAACTGGGGAAACGTCCTACAACAGCTGTATGTGTAGCTTGCACCTTTTCTGCTCGTTAGGGAGCTTTGCTGGTTCCTCCCGGCGTCTGCTCGCTCACACACAACTTAGCTGGGCACGAGGACTGGCAGTAGGGGGTTCTGGTAGCACACACGGTGTTACGCTGTGCATACGGTGTCCCTGCTACTAGGTCTGAGATCACGTTCCTCACGTTACTGTAGCTGCTCGGGTTATTAAGTCTGAAGTATTTTATGGTTTCCTTTTCCACAGCTGCAATAACTGTTACATGGCACTGCCTGCCCAGCGGCAGGCTAATTTTAACATCGGCTTCCCTCATTTCTGTCCCTTTTGCAGAAAATCTGTTCAAGGGCTTTAAGGATATTCAGCGCTGTTACAGAAACAACCTGCTTACCTGTAAGCTCACGAATTCTTGTGCAAAGCTCTTAGAGTATCCCAGGGTTGGTGTCGTTGCTGGGAACACTGCTGGTTGCCACCTTTCTGCCCGGTAGGTTGCAGCCAGGTTAGTGTTCAGCACAGCAGGGATTTGCTTCCTACTATGAGATTGTTTTGTTCATGTGACCATGCTCCCAAGATCCGCCTCTTTCCTTTAAATAAACCAAAAAATCACCAAGTACCTCTCTGAACCCCTGCAAAAACTGTACTGTAACGAATCTGTAAAATTTATATTGCTGTAAAAAATTAAATAAAAGTGTTCAAACCTTCTAGGTTTTTGTGTTCAAATATAAGAATTATTTTGTCAGCAAGCATGAACCAAGCAGGATAAGAATGGGAAGAAGCTTTACAGCACCATAGGGATGTGCAGAATTAGTCCTTTCAAGTCTTACTTGACCAAAATGCGTAAAGCACCTAGAAACCCTAGCTGTGAGCTTTCTTTCCACTGGGTGGTAGCAGCACGTATCTTTGGCTGTAACAGAGCCGCTTTCGGTTTCAGCTTGGTGAGATCAGATTTGCAGTGGGGCGTGCAGCTGGGGCAGGGTGGGAGGTGGCACTTCCCCTTTAGCTGGGGAAGTGCTCAAGCAACGGTAGCTTAGAGGAAAGACATTTCTTGGTCTTTACAAAAACGTGTGCGCTACTTCAGCAAGTCATAAAATTTTCTCCGAGATGTGATTTTTCGTTAAAACTGCCTTGAAAAGTGGCAAAAACTCACGTAACTTGTGGTCGGGGTGAGACATGCTTGCTCTGGTCCCAGAGCTTGCTCCTGCAGGGAGGATTTGATCTGTGTGCCTGTCTCTCACAGTGTCACTGGTAATTTACTTGCAAAATTTACGAGATCCAGGAGAAAGATCCTGTTGGAGCTTGCAAAGCTTTCCTCAAAACTTTAAGCATGTTTCTGCAAAGGCCAGGTTTAGATGATGTGTTGTTTTTTTTTTCTGATCACTGTTTCTCTGACCAGTGTTAGTCGTTAGCTCCAGCAAATGCAGCTGGTCTGTGATCAGGCCCCACCTTTATCAGAGGATGTCACCTGGCCATTCAGTCACCTGGGCATTCAGCAGGTAAGCTGGGGGGGGGCGAAGCTGCCTTCCCACGGCCTCTCTGGGCCCCAAGAGATCTTTCTGTGGCTGGTTAGCTGCAGAAAAGGAGGGAGGAAAAACAGAGAGTTGGGTTCATTGGTAAAACAGACTGAAGGTAAATTTGTTCACGGGGAAAGAAAGAAGCTGAAATGGGACAGCTTTATAAGGACAAAGAAAGATGGAATTGTAATGTGTTTCCCATCATTTATTGCAACAAATAAAAGCACGATGCTCCTGTCTTTGGCCTTGTACCAGGCCAGAAATGGTTTCTAGCAGCAGGTATGGATGGGGCACAGGGGTTACAGCAGCGTCAGGCACTGCGTGGAGCCTGGTTCCATGAGCGGAGTTTGATTTGGGAGCAGAACTTGTGGTTGTGTTGGAAGCTGCATGGAGCGAGGACTCTTGACGCTGAAGTGCTTCTTGTGAGAAATATAAAATATATGTATAAAAAATACAAAGATGGACAGGAAACAGTGTCCGTGTGGCCATCTGCCTTATTGCAGTAAGGTGAGAAAAGGGCACGATCAGTCTTGTGGAAGGACTGGCATCCTCGAAAGGCATCGCTCGGTTCGAGGGCTGCTGTAACATAGGGTGACCCCACGGCCACGTATGGCCGATCATCCTCACTAACTGTGCCGCTCCTCGGGCACAGCACTGGCTTTTACCTGCCCTGCAGGGGCTGGGCAGCCGTGCCGGGACGATGGGCGCCCAGCACGAGGTGCCTTTGCTCCAGCCCGTGCCAGCCGCGGTAACGTCCCTGCGGAGGCACTGAGTCATCTCTGAAGCTGTGGGGCGGATCAGACAGGCTGCGGGCAAGCGAAGGGTCCCTTTTTAGCACTGATTGTTCCTAATAAAATAATAAACTTCTTCTGATATGAAAAAGGAGAACTGTAATTGTCCCCAGCATAGTCAGAGCAACGGTTTTGCTATAAGCGACGTTTTTGTAAAGCTTCTGTCAGCTGCTTATGTTTAAATAGATAAATGCTGCTAGAAAACACATAACAAACTACTTCATAGCTGTGAGCTCTGCCAGAAAAGCCCATTTTGTAGCAGCTGGACTAGCAGTGGGAGGTGGTGCAGTTCACATCCCGTGCACAGAGGCCAGGCGTAAGCCCTACAAACCATTCACAGCTGGCTCTTGCTCTTCTGGTCTCTGGTTCAGCCCCCACGTGCTGAGTTTTTTTGATCTATGCCTGGATTTCACATGGGAGCCCTTCGGGATGGAGCACACAGTTATTTTGGCACCCCTGGTTAGAATTGGAGTAGATAAAATCTCAATATGAGCGCATAGGCACACATGGTGGTTAGCCGTCCTGACAGAGCAGTGTTTCCTCTGACAGCCCGATAGCGAAGGTTCCCAACCCGGGGTTGCGGACGCTGTGAACAGATGATTATTTATCATTTTCATGATAGAAGAGTCCCCTTCCGGGGGAGAGGGGGAGAGGGAAGGATGCAGCTCACTGGTTGCAGCATCTCGAGAGGGCCCCAGCTCATTTAAATACAACAAAATTTCCCTTGCCTGAACGATTTGCATGACCCTATGTACGTAGTGCCCTGGTGAGAGGCGGCATGAAACGTTTTGTTTGCAGTTGTAAAACGTGTGCCGGGCTGGCTGTTGCACTCTGCTAGCTATAAATACGCGGGGCTGCCGCGTGTGCGTCCTATTCTTAGAGCAGGATACGTGTCCCTGCACTGTGTCGGGGCTTCAGGCCAGCAGTTATCCCTGAGCCCTTGTTCGTAACCCCTCCTTAGTCTTTTCAAGTGCCAAAAAAAAAAAAAAAACACCTTGGTGGGGCTCCCAGTCTGGCTGCTAGCAGCAGCGACCTCAGGCTGTGCGCTGCCCTTCCAAGGCTGTCATCCCCTCTGTAAAACCTGAGGCGGCTTCCCACTTGTCTCACCTCCTCCAAGCTTTTTCAGGCAGCACCTGCCGCAATAACACTCAGCGCAGTGATAGTTATCCCAAGGCTCTTTGCTAGAGGGGAAATTATTGCTGGCGTTGAATGTTTGAGGGGCATCAGCCGAATCTGGAGCTCGAGGGCTCCGGCAGCACGCGTGGCTCTTGCCAGAGCCTCTTCCTCTCCCCCTGTGGATCCCAATGGCTTCTGCGAGAGGTGACTCCGTGTGAGCACCGCCCGCGGGGCTCCCGCGAGCCGGAGAGGGGCTGACCGTCGGCCGGCGGCGGATGTTGGGGTTAATGATTCAGATGGTGACAGGAAACCAGAAGCTGGCTAACGATCCTCGGAGGAACTGGCTCCGGCGCTGGCGGCTGTGGCCGTGAGGTACACGAGGAGCTGGGACGGATGGGGACGGCCGGCTGAGGCTGCAGGTGAGCAGGGACAGGCGGGTGGCACCGAGGCTTTGGGGACCCGCAGGTTGTCCCGACGGCGTGGTGAGCTCGCAGATCCTGGGCTGGAGCTCGGTGAGTATTTTAGCGAGGGTTTGGGGTCATATCCCTCTGAAACGCACTGTGTTAGTCCCTGCTGCCGCTCATGACCAACATCTGATGAGCTCTGAGGTAGGAAAATTGCCAAATATAATCCCTCAGCAGCATTTAGACCCCTCGAGATGAGAGCCCACCACGTGCAATCCAGTTTGCCAGTTTTACGCCGTTATTTTTTACATATCCTTCTCCCCTCTGCCTATGGCAATGTGGCTTTTTTAAACTGTATTCTGTATTCTTTCTGCGTCTGTTTCTGCTAAAAGATTCTGGGCATTTTGGGGTCCCCATAGCACGAGCAGGCCGTGCTGAGCTGCCAGCCCCACAGATGTGTCCGGTCCTGCTTTGGGCTCCTGCTTCTGGGACCACTGCACCCCATCGTGTCTTCCCCTCCAAGGCCCAATCCCATGAAATAGCTGGTTTTCACTACGCTTTTTGTTTTTTCCTTGTTTTAGGGCTTATTGGCATCTTACAAATGTGTTTATTTTACTCTGTATTAGTGCTTGAAATTACTAACCGCAGACAGAAAATAGATCTTGGTCCTTGCATCAGTTTTCTCCTGTGATCAATGTTCAGCGTAATGGGGGCTGTGAGGTGGACGCATTAGGAAAACTGGGGATAATTGTAAGATAATCCTGTGTGATACCAGCTGATGTTCGTTACTCGGGGGTAAATAGGAGTGCTTGTTACGCAGGAGTACTTACTTACAGGTACACAAGTTTCCTGTACCTTCGGTGCCTAGCCTTGCATCCCCCTGGACTCTGCAGGGAAGGGCGCTGTGTGGCTCGATGCTGCCCAAACCAAGGGAAGTTAGGGACGATTACAAGACATTTCCATGGAATACGTCCTTATGCTGACGTGCATACATGTGATTAGGATTTTGTGCTGTATTTTCCAGTGCTCATCTGTGAGGGAGTTCATTTATCAATTCAGTTGTCCCTCTTGTCCTGTGTCCCACTGAGATGTGCCTCCCGCTCTCCTGGCATAAAATAAAGCATGCTCTACTTGAATGGCTGTACAAAAGCAGATCGTATCTATACCACAGCAGTTTTCTCAAGAAAAATTTACACTGGCATCAAATCTGGTAGAAAATGGGGCATGCAGACCTCTGGAAGGAGCTTGCCTGAAGGCTCAGCACTGGTCACTGAAGTGGTTCCAACCACAGGAGCTTCCTTTGGTCTGAGACTTCAATTTCTAAGTGGATGAGACTTTCTGCGGCAATCTGTGCAACGTAGACAAACAGAAAGTCGCGGTTCTTTTCTTAGAAACGTTAGAGCCACTGGGTCAAGCTGAATATTGCATCTGTTCAATAAGTCCATGTTCTACATTTCACACAGTGAGTTTTTAAATAAACTCGCCGCTTTATAGTTCGTGCCAGTGACTCATCCAATCGGTCTGAATTAGTCTTAATTTGTTGCAAATTGAAGACCACGAAACTAACTTTCAGGAGGGGAGGGAAGGCTGTTTGATATTTGCTTTTTGGGGCATTTTTACAGATAGGTTTAGTATATGACCTAAACCAGCATTTTCAGTCTTTATCTTGCAGTGAAAACTTACAGGGTGGGCTTGATATCTGCAAAGAGCTAAAAATGACTTCATCAGAAATAGAATCAAAAAGTCATTTGAACTGTGCCACATCAACGCACTCCTCACTCTTCTGGATTTTTGGCAAAAAGTTTAAGTACTCTTAAAGGGTAGTTAAGTAAGCTTCTCGCCCATCATGCTTCTCCAGGAAAGCTGCCCCAGACTTTCCATCCCTCTGGCAATCAGCATTCCATCCCTCTGAGCATTCAGCTTATACCCTCTCATTGTCACACCAGTGCTGTCCTTTAAAGTTAAATAGCATTTCGCACTTGGGTGTTTCTGTCCCAGACAGACTGACAGTGAATGTCTGTGTGACTTAGCAGACTTAAAACCAGCAGCCTTCCAGCCCTCCCTGCAGAAACCAGCTCTCCTCCCGGGGCTGGTGATGGTGGCCCCGTTTTTGGGGACCATCTTGTAACTCCCACTGCTGAATGAAAGAAACCCTCCAGGTAGGGCTAAAAACCTCTTGCCCCAGCAGCCCAGGTGAGACAACTTACTGTACACACTGCAGGACCTTTTGCAAGTCATTTTCTTCTTCCCATTAAAAAAATAAAAATAAAAAAGCTTGTTGCGTTGCTAGACATAGCCAAGGAAGTGAGAAGAGATGCCCTGTTCAGGCAGGCATGCTGCAGGGATTGTTGCTTTGCCTGCAATTCATTTATTTACTGTGGGTGCCTCAATTCATTGTCCACATTCATTTATTTATTTATTCTGGGTGCTGCTCTTGGGGCTGTGGGTTGTGGGCATCGCCTGCTGCAGGAGGTGCCACTGGCACCACCTTCCTCCTGCGAGGAGAAACTTCTGCCAGTGCTAAAAAGGAGACAAACACACAGAAGGAGAAGGGATGTCTGTACAAACAGAACGGGCCATACATTCCCTCTCTGTATTTTACTTCTGAAGATCTGAAACTCTTCAGAAGGGTTTTTTTTTCTACGTGCTTGACTTTAGCTCATTGAAAGCAAGCCCGCTCAGCAGGCCCTTCACTCTCTGCATCTTTCTGTTATGCTCAGGCCTCGTCACAGACCACAGTGGCTCGAGCCTATTTATTCTCCTCGCCCCTCTACCCAAGGCAGAGTGGGGAAAGCACGTTCAGCCTTCCAGATAACTTATTTATAACCCGCCAGCAGTGAGTAAGTGCCTTCAGCCTTCTGCTTGTCATAAACGTGTTCATTGCCCTCTCCCATCAGCTCCTTTCCAGCACAGACATGAGATTTCTTGCCTCGGCACCAAGGTGCTGGGCAGCAGAGGGAAGGAGTGGTGCCCGCTCCGTCTGAGCTCCCCACCTGGGCAGGACCCCAGAAATCTTGCTTTCATTTGGTCCATATATATATTTTTTTTAATTTTTAATTTTATTTTTTTAAGTCATATGGTTTATTTTGTGAATTAAAGCTGCTTTACCCAAGTGCTTAACTAAATACTTGCAGCAAAACGTGCCGTTGTTGGACCCCCTGTGAACTCCCTGAAGCGGTAGCAAGCCCTGCAGGTTCACAATGCATTTCCAATACAGCACCAATGAGATATTTCATGCCTTATGACAGGAGGTTCAGTAACAAAAAAAAAATGGATTTTCATTGACTTGTGTGTTTGCTGAATGCAAATAATAACCTCCAGGCTGGGGCCGTGCTTGTGCGTCGATGCTGGCGGGGACACTGAGCGGAAGCAGAGGTGTGGCAGCCCCTGTGAGCAGTTCTAGTTCCCAGAGAGAAGAGTTCGGGAAGTGGCCAGTTTTGTTACGTTACTGACCGCTATAGAAATAAAACCACTGCTAGAAGGGAGATGGTGACCTGCCCTACAAAGACACAAACTAGGTCAGTGCTGTTGGGCTCTTTCAGCTTTGTCTTACCTTAAAAAAACAAACAAACAAAAAAAACCTGCCTTTAATAATAATGATAATTAATAATAATAATCAGCAGCACCACAACTTGCACCATGCCCTGGTCATTAGGCTGCTGGTGCAGGACTGGGGCTCCCACCACCGGATCGCAAACCTTCCACCAGCATCCTCAACCACGACTGGTGTGCATGGGAGGACGTCTGTGCAATACCAGGAGATGTGTGGCCGCTGCATGGGGAGGCCTTTGGGTTTTCTTTTGTGTGAGCCCCTTTGGGTTTTCATTTGTGTGAGTCGGGGGTCACTTTGACTGGCAGCTTGGGGAAAGAAATGGCATTTACTCCTTTATGCAAGTGAAGGCAAAAGATGCTGAGAATTGTGGAATCCATCTGTTGCTTTCTATATGAAATATACGTAATTTCCCCCCGTCCCTATCCAGCCATAACAACACCATCCAGACTTGAACTGCAATACGGGAGATTCGGCTTAGGCAGCAGGGAAACTTCCCACCGGGCAGCACAGCAAGTTTGTGGCCTCCAGCGAGGTCTAATGTCTCCAGCACTAGGGGCTAAAGAGGAAGATTTAGGGGGAAAAAAAATCTGTAGGTAAAGAAAATCTGGCCCTGGGAAATAGAAATGGGCTAAGTGATCAGTCCCGGTCCCAGCAGGCTGCTTTCTGTGATATGTATAGGTTTGTATTTCAAAGGGAGAAACTGAAGCCAAATCATGGTGATTATTGAAAAAAAAAAAAACCTTCACCGTGCTCATGGAGTCACCCGGTGTGGAAGGGAGGGGAAGAGCAGATGCACGAGCCAGCTCGAGGCCACAGGCGGTGCTGGGGTGTCTCACTGGCAGCGGTTCTGTCTGAAGCAGAGCAGAGAGGTCCGGTGTCATGGGGGCTCACGGGTCGCTCTCGGGGCTGTGTTGCAGGCTGGACACCGTGGGGCCATGGCGCAGCTGGAGCTGCTGTGGGCGGCCGCTGCACTGATGCTGCTCGGGGCGGCCATCAGCGCCTGTGTCAGGTGCCAGCTCTCCGGTAAGGTGCTGCCACAGGCACGGGGACCCCAGTGCTGGCCGGGAGGGTGCTTTCTTTCCGGGGTGTCCCCTCTGCATGGGTGGGTGCTGGGTACCGGCAGCTCAGGAGGCTGCAGGATGGGGCTGGGGTCTCCACAAGGAGTTTCCTGAATGCGTTTCAGTGGTCCTTCCCTTTCTGATCTCAAAGGCCTGTGTCACCCTTTTGTAAGAGCTTTCTTTCTTTTCTTTCAGCTACGAAGCGAGACAAGAAGCAGAGCAAGCAGACGAGTCAGTAAGTTGCCTTTTGCTATCACGTTTCTCCCCAAAACTGCTCATGAGGCCCTGGTTGGAGCCAGACCTGCAGCATGCCCTGTACATCCACCAGCTGGGCAGTACTCCTCCGATATCTGGACTTCACATGAAATAATATATATATATATATTTATTATTTAACTATATTTATGAATATATTCTGTATCTTCTATATATCTGTACCCCAGCTCTGCCGCTGGCAGCACACAAGGCAGCATGCCCCAGTAAAGGGGGAGCGCCGTCACAAGGAACAACCCGCAATGAAGCTGTGCCCACGAGGCCCGTGAGTCAGTAACCCGATGGAAAAATGTCTGGAAAAATAGGAAGGGCACATCCCTGCCTTGTCCCGCAGTGGACGGACAGGGAGAGACACATGGCTCCACAAGCAAAGCTCTGCCCGGTGCTGGTGGGGACGCGTGCCAGAGGCAGCCACCACAGCTGCAGCTCGAACAGCGAAGGAAACACGACCATGCACATGCACACCCCCTTATTTCCTTCGCTAACAGACAAACCACAGCTAAATGATATTAAGAAAAAAAAAAAAGCCAACACTTTTTTAACCCTTGATAAAGGAGCGAGCGTGGTGTGAAGGGGCTCTGTCAGAGGCCAGGTTGCCTGGCAGTGGGCTCTGTGTTCTTCATGGAGCGACGCATGAGCCAACGATGGCTCTGTCCCACTGTGAGCCTGCGCTGTTGTCCTGGCTTGTTGGAATTTGTGCCTGGATTCAATTGTTGGACTTTGGGCTCGTGGTGTCCCCAACAATGTCTTCCTCACCCCTGGGCCTTTCCCTTGGTTGGTGTTGGCTGCGCTGCCCATGGGCCTCAAACACATCTCCGCTGTGTAGGCCCACACAGAGAAGGCCCAAAGGGAGGCGGAGGGGAAGAATTGCCTCAGAGCCACCTCAGGTCTGTCGTCTGCAGCACCAGGTCTATTTTCCGTGTCGTGCACCCCGTGGTTCAGCTGATGTGGTGCCTCTGTCTTTTCCAGGCTCGGAAACCAGCCGAGCTTTGAAGTGATTCGGTCCCACTCCAGTGAGTACGGCCCTTGCAGGGGCATGGGGTGGGGGCTCTGTGGGCACAGGGCAAGGCTGTGTGAAAATAAAAAGGTGACCACAAAGCCAGGCAGCTGCTGGCAGTGTGGAAGCCTCCTTAGGCGCTTCTGGGCGTGTGGATTCCAAACTGTAACAAAAACCTACATTTCCATTGAGAACAAATCACTAAAACCATGGAAGCGCAGGAGCTGGTTGGTTTGGGCCCCTGGCAGCACGCTGCTGGCGCTGTGGAAGCTGCGCTGTGGGGGAGCCCCGAGCGATAGCAGTGACTCATCCGTCATCGCCCTCTCGCTGCTTCCTGCGGCGGGGCTGGTTGCACGCTGACCTTTTGGTTCCTACCCTGACCAAGCCGCTGGCAGGGCTGCAGGAAATGTCACCGGCACTGCCCGGCCCTGTCCCACCAGGCCCCAGCAAGTGTCCTCCCCATCCCAGCCGAAGCTGGAGGCCCGGCGGTGCAGCTCAGCTGAGCAGAAAGGGTGCTGAGCGTGCAACAGGCCCCCAAATTGAGCGTGTTTGGGGGAGAATAGGAAATAAGGCAGCGATTAGGATTGTGGCTTCCTCTGATGTGTTTGCTAGCTCTGCTAACTGCACAGGCAGTGCGTTTCTCTCTGCTTGTTTCCCATTTGGGCCTTGGTGTGCTCTTGAGGAACAATTTGGAAGCGGTTTCATGGCACGTTAGAGAAATGCTTGCCAATAGTGGGGAATTCACAGTGTTGGATGCTCTGTTGTAATATCTGCTGCCGTGGCCTTTAACATCTCGTTTTGTTCTTGGTGCTAGCTGTAACACGAAGGCTAGACCAGATTAAGGAACCTGAAAACTTCACAATAACAAGGTAGGTTAAAAAAAAAAAAAAAAAAACACAAAAAAACACAAGGCATAACCTGGCTGTAGAGGCAAGCTTGGATGAAGTTTACCCAACATATGAGAATGCTGAGGGTTTGGGACTGGGTGCTGTGCCTTGTAGGTGGGGCTTGGGCTGTGCTTAATCATTGCTGGTCAGTCGTGGGTTTAGTCTTTTTCTGGATTCTCTTCAGCCTAACTGCATCGTACTTGTAGCATTGAAGTCAAACCCAAGGAAATGGGCCATGGTTGTCTGTAACAGGTACACCACAAAAAAAAGAACCTGCTCTTCTTTGCTTATAAGCAGTTTGACATGAGAAATCCCCCTCCTGCCCACCACCAGCGCCCCAGGAAGAAGGGCAGCAATAACTGCTGCACTACCCAGCCGTGGTCATCCCCACCTTGGGGTTTCACCCCAAACCTGTCAGCTCGATGCATTTCCTGTTGCAAACAGACACGGGGGGTTCACGGACAGAGGTTTTCCTGTGGTCTGCTCAGAGCTGAGGATTTAGCTCCCTTCTCCTGCAAGCCAAACAACACATTGTCCTACAAACAGCACATTAGCCCAGTGGCACCTGGAGACACACACAGTGCTCTCTCTCTTTCAGGAAAGCCCACGAGGAGCTCGGTGCCTCCCGTCCCCTTGGCTTTGGTGAGTATCTCCACCGGGACATTCACCCACTCAGTGGGCTTTGCACACACACAGCAGTGGGGACAGACCAGCCACAGAATTCCTGGGTGGGGATGCAGCAAATCTGCACTTGTTTATGTAGCAGGGAGCTCCCTTTGTGTCTATACAGGGACACTTAATAAGAACTGGATCGGAGGGTAAAAATCCAGTCTGGTTTGCTACGGTTCACCAGTCCTGGTTAGAGCCATGGGGCTGGATAATCTAAAATCCGCCCATGGCCATTCCCGCTGTGTCCATGCTGTCTGTGGGCTGTGAAGGCAGCTGGTACTGGGTGTCCCCTGCCTGTGGTATCCCCTGCCCACTTCCCATCATAATTTCACCCTGTGCTTTATCATACCAGAGAGCAGGACCGAGCCCCGGTACCAGAACTTCCTGACAGGTACGTGCCACACGGGTGGCTTCAGGGGCTTGGGGCAGCTTGTGATGGGCAACACGAGGCAGGTGGGAAGCAGTGTACTGCGGGTCTGGCTCGCTGCTTTTAAGCTGCACATAATTTAATTAATGCTAAGAGAAGGGCGTGAGGTGCTCGTGGCAGCCCCCAGCTCCCTCCCAGAGCTAGCATCAGCCGTACAAGGACTATTGCCATGTGGGGCTGCACTCCACTCTCCCAAAACGGGCTACATCCCTGATCTCCCCCTCGCCTGACAGGGTCCATCCTCCTCTGCTCAGGGCTCCCAGCCCCACTCGGTGCTTCCTCGGTGGGTTTTGGGGCTAGCTGCCTGCCGGGGCCATCCGCTATGGTCAGGCTTGGAGAATTTGAGGGTTTTGAGTTTATGTGGCTGGTGTGCTAACAGGAAATCCCTTGTGCTTGCAGAGGACTACGTGTGTGAGGATGCTGCCTACGTGTAAGTGGCCGCGGTCTCTCACCACCGCTTGGAGGGCCATGGGCTGCCCCAGGCAGCCGTGGCTGAGTGAGGTTTTCCTTCTTGCAGGGAGCCCATCTCTGTGGATTTCTACGAGCATGCCAAGTGCTTCACCTCACCCTACGGTAAGGTCTCCACACAAGCACCACCACGGCCTCCTGCACCAGCGCGGTGTGCCGGCTGCCCCATGGCCGCAGGGAGCCCACAGGGAGCCCGCAGCGCTGCCCCTCTCCACGTCACTGCCCCGTCACCATTTGGCCCGAGGCAGGCACAGTCCAGGGGGAGCCTTGCGACAAAAGGAGGGCTTTAAATGTTCTGTGTGCTTGGCTTATGGGGGTAGGGAGTGAAGGTGGGGCGAAACACACTGCTCCATTCAAAGGCACCTTTTCAAGGCAAATATTGCATCCGTGAGACATTTTCGCCTCCCTGGGCACCCAGCGTTTCACTGCGCTGGCTTGGGCATCGATCTGTTACCTAAAATGAACTTCAGAACATGAATCCTATTTTTTATTTAAAGAGATTGTGGGGAAGAGGAAAAAAAAAAAAAAAAGAGGAAAAAAATATTATTCACCAAAAAAATTACCTTATTCCAAAAAAGCACAACCCTTGCATGGCTCAGCTGCCCCCAGGCACATCCAGAGAGCTGACCTGCATGGGCTGTCCCCAAAACTGACACTTTTTAGTCTATGGCATGTTTTGTTGTGGCCAACAGCCCTCTCCTGTGGGCAGCTGACAGCAAAGCACGAAGCCTGGTGGGGGCTGAGCCCTCCCTGCACTGCTCCTGCTTCCCTACGTCCTTGTTCCCCCTTTCTTCTCTCTGCCAGCCAAAGAGGAGGATTCCCATTCCTACCAGAATGTCTTCATTGGGGACGCTTGTGGCTCCGGGCTGGGTACGTGCAGCGCTTCGTGTCGAGATTCATCACGGCTTAGCCCCCAGCTCGGGTTGCTCATCACTGCCAGCACAAGGTGCTGGACCGCAGGGGCTTTGGGCTTCTGTCCTGGGCTGTCACAATCGAAAAATGAAGCTGTTTTGCTTTCCTTTGGCGCTGCCCAGGCCGCTCTGTTTGGAGTGATGAGGGGAGGCAGGAGCATGGGGCTGCCCCAAGCCCGTCTGTGCCTGCAGAAACCAGGGCTGGGAGGTGGCTGAGGCAGTGTCACCAGCGTGTGGTGGGACAGTGGCACTGGAAGGGGGTTCCCAGGGCCCGCTTTTAGCCCGCTCACTGTTCAGCATCGTCCTGTCCAAACTCTGCTTACTCACAGATGACGTGGATGACTACGAGAACAGCACGGCCATACACGCATGGAAAATCGAGCAAAGTGCAGGTACGTCCTCAGCAGCTGCTTGCTGCTTACGGACTGGGCTCCTGGGTGGGATGCCTGCTGTGCTACACCGTGCTCAGGGCAATGCAGTCATTGGCCCTTTTTGGGATGTTTTTTCATCCATGATGAACATCTAAGCGTGCAAACTGCTGTGTACATGTGGCAGTTTTACATTTGGATGTGGCTGCAGAGGGACGGGGCGTTCCCAGTGCTTGGAAGGCCACCACGGCTGTGCCCATCTCGAAGCCCCTCCGAAACCCTGATGCTGTGATGTGAGGTTTCTTAGCCGGGTTACCAAAATGTGTCAGTGCTGAGGGCTAAACGTGCTGGCCAAACACACAGTGCACATGGTGGGTGTTTTCAGATTATCCCAATTAACGATGGGTGCTTTCCTTCTTCATTAGCAGCGCTGTACATAGAGAGCCAGGACGAGGAGCCGGACTATGTTAACACCGACCCCGCATCGGACCTCACCCTGCTGTCAAAGCAAAAGTAAGGAGAGCAAATACTTGATGAACATATTTAGGGGAGGGAGGATTGTGTTTGGATTGTGAAACCAATTCTGAGCAGCTTCAGGCCATGTGCTGCGGGCAGGACCCCCAGACTCCGCTGGTTTGTGCAGTGCGGAGGCAGAGCACAGCGAGGGGTCCCCTGGAGCCCCAGCTGGTGCTGCACATCCTGCTCTGCGCTCAGCAGCAACCCAGCAGCTACCAATACCGAGTTCTGGAGGCAATTAAAAGTCAAAAGCGTGTGCAGAGCACCCTGAAGTCTTCCTGCAGCTCTGAGTGAGTGGGTGACAAAATACAGTGTCAGTGCAGAAGAAAACCAGCCCCAGAGACACCAAACACCGCGAGGGCGCTGCTTTACGGCTCCAAACAGGCTCCTTGTGGGGAGTCTGCAGTAAATACCAGCTGAGCCATCACCAGAGGTCAAAAAGGCAGGGGGGTGGGTGTGGGTTGCTAGGTTAAAAAAACCCACAACCATCACCGTGCTCATGTATGAGCCTGTGGTGTGTCTGCAGTGTGCAGTGCTGGTCACCCTGCTTGGCACTGGAGCCCAGCTGGGACAGGCACTGGGACCAGTATCACTCCCCTTTGGGGGAGCACCTGCAGGACCCAGTGGGATCATCCCTGTGCCGAGTGGCACCCACAAACTGCAGGTGCCAGTGGCGGGCAAACCCCAGATGGGATTTGTTTGAAATCATACAAAGTATTTAAGGCTTGCCATCAGCATCCAAAGCCCAGACGCCCTGTTCTCTGTGTTGCAGCATTTGCTTTGAACTTCAGCAGCCCATCCTCAGCAGCATTTGCTCTTACAAACGCCGCTGGAGGGGTGCTGTGCCCAGGGCAGGTTGTGCTTTTTGGCCGAGGACTTTGCCGTGTGTCACTCGGGTCGCATCCCAACCTCCCACGCACGTGGCCTGGCCGACAGCAAATACAGATGGGTCTGCTGCACACCTGGCGTGGGGACCCGCGGCCCAGCATCTCTGCCAGGATGGGGACAGCACCTGTGTGTTGTGGTTGAACACCACGCCAGCTGCGTGCACGAGCCCCAGTGTGAGCAACGTGCTCAGCACCTCCCTTTTGCTTGAGCTGGAGTGAACTGAGATTGTGCTGTAGCAATGGGCTGTTTCGGATAGGGCTGCAGAGAAGCTCACTTTGTTTGCCTGTTGGAAAGTGTTTATGGAATAGCCAGGCACCATGATAGCTGAGCATCTGGAGGGAAGGATGCAAGCCAGGTTATCCCTGAAATAAATGAAAGGGCTGTAATGGTAACTTTTATAAACAATTCTGCATTTATTCCTCTTCCACGGAGAAATTTCAGGGATGAAGGGATTACATCTGTGCATTAGTCACAGCAGACCTTCTGCTTTTTGCTCTGCTAACGTCTACGCAGCACTGGGCACACCAGGGTGCTCCATTTGCTGTTTGTAATGGGGCCAGTGCCCACCTCACTTGGAGATGGGAGAGGAACAAACGGGGCTGAGAGATGCTCAAAACCTTTAGCACAGCTACTGTAATGATCCCTCCTGATTTTGTGGAGAGCAACAATCAAAGCAGCACCAGGGCTACTGCAAATAGATCGCTAGATGTGATAAGGGGTGCTGGGAAGCCAGAAGAGGGAGGGATTGCAGTCCTGAGGAGTCCTGGTGATGCAGACTTTCTGGGAAGACCTCCAATCATAAGCCCTGGCAGAATGCTTCCACGGCAGTATGTGTAAATTACTGCTGGTGGCTCTGTAAGTAAATTAAACTTGCCAATGCACTTTTTGCCATTATAACAAAGCCTCCACTATGGCTTTTGCTAGCAGAGCTGTGCTATGCAATCCCCATGCCCAGCCACTACGGGTCTGCCACTGAGGGAGGATGGGTTCAGAAATGGGCTGCTGGCCCCGCTGTGCTCTCTGCTCTGTGGCTGCTGCCCTGACCTGCACGTTCCGCAGTGCTTCAGAGGGTAACTTCCCGAGCTGGGAAGGACATGCAACAGGCAGCAGGGCTAAGAAGGTGAAAGCTGGGACTAAAAGTCAGTAGATTCACTGTTTTCCCCCCTCTTCTTTCTAGTAAACTGCGTAAAGTCTGAAGGATCCCTTCGCTGAGCTGTAAGGGCACACCCAGCCAGCATGTACATAGGGAAAGAGGATCCTTCGATCCCGCGGTGAAATCTTTCCTCCAGATCGTGCCGAAGATCATGTGGAACAGGTGCTGCTGAGAGGAGGAAAGGCTCTGCTTGAAGTCCAGCTGCAGACATGCGTTGGAGGAAGCCTGGCCGACCCCTTCAGCAGCTCCCTCAGGCAAGCCATGAGCTCATTATCCCGTCTCACTTCCCTGCACGTCTGCTGGAGGGAGGACGGCTACTCTGTGCAATGTTTTCTCCTGTCAAGCGTGAAATGAATCTTCAAATTGCTGAGCGGTAATGCAGCCAACTACTTAATTTGTCAGGCTGACTCATGCACGATGGCATTCAAACACAGGGATTATGTTCTGATTTAGTTCCTCTGCTCTCCTGCAGAAGCTGTTTCCTACAGGAGAGGAACTGGCAAGGCAGAGGTTGCTTTCACAGCAGCAGTGGTTCTCTGAAGCTAAATGAGATACCAAACTGTTCACAAAAGCTAAGGACTAAAGAGGATTAAATCCTCATCTTATTCACAGCTTGTAATTCCTAGTGTCTGTGGCAGTTCTCCTTGTGTTTCGTTATCTGTTTTATAACGATACAAAGGCACTGCAACAACAAGGTCCGATCCACTGCTGTCAGCCTCAGAAATTGCACTGGTCCTTCAGATTTGCCATAGGAACATCAGTTCTGAACCATAACCCTTGTCTCTTGAGCCCTCATGTATAGATTTGGCTCTGTCATAGCACTTATTTATTAAAATTGAAAAACCTCCAAAGCAAATCTGGCGTTTTATTACGGTTTGCTATGATGTGTATGTTGTCTTTGTGATTGAGTGAGACGGGCTGAGATGGGAGCATGTGTAAAAATGACACCGAATGGTGTGCAGGATCCTACTGGGAGAAAACAGAGCTCCACAAAGCCTTATTCCTCAAAATTGGTTCGGAAAGCTACGCTTCAAGGGAAGAGGCCCACAGCACTCGTCTCCAGGACTGGTAAGAACGAGCAGAGAAGAGGAGCTAAGGGCGAGTGAACCCTGGAGTGGGAGAAGGGGATGTCAGGTGCTTCCTGCTGCAAATGTCTCGGCTGTATTTTTAGCAGAATTGCTGAGAGCGTGGGGCAACTGCTCGTGTAGCTGAAATAGCAGGTGGTTTGGTGTTTGGCTTGGAAGCTTTACTTCTAACTCCTACAAGTGCATTTGCTCCTGCTCCCGCAGGACTTCTCCAACAGAGAAAATAGCACACTTCAGGAGCTTCCCGAGGCAGAGCTAGCAGCCTGCCTTTCTACTTACCCCTCCCAGTTCAGCTTCTGCTCATGCCCTCTTGCTTGCTGATGTTTAAATGCCCTGCAAAAAGTTTGTGTGAGTGGGGAATGCTGAGCACAGAGAGGAGGAATGTGCTGGCATCCCAGAGCACCTGGAACAGACACAGTGACAGCCACAGCCTGCACTGGCTCTGCACAGCCTTGCAGACAGGCAAGGAGATGAGGAAAGCCCCTTGCTGCTGTAACAGAGCATCTGGCCCATGCAGGGCCATGAAATTGTCATCCTAATTCAGCACCTGAAGAAGCTCCCACTTCTCATGAAGTGCTGCAGACTAGATTTTTCAAGATCTGCTGGAGGGAAAGTGCTCCATTTCCAATGACGTGCAGTGATGTTGCACCTATTTGTGATTCATCTCATAACCAGAGGGAGACATTAAGCACTTAAGATACGTTTATCAGCGGTAAAAGATCCTTGGCAGGCAGCAATAGATCCAATTAAAGGACTCCCAGAAAGTTCTAGCTGTCAGGTGAGCATGCAGCCAAAACATTAAACCACAAGATTCACTGCTCTCCTCACTAAGCAGGGAGGCAGATCAGACCTGCTACATTTCCCTGGAATGAGGTTCCTTCATTGCCAGAATCTGAAAGTTGCAGCGCCTAAGCAGCAGCTAGATCTGGAGTCTGTTCCCTCGTCTTACTGGGACCGAGCAAATTGCCCTCCTTCAGCTCTCCAGAACAGCCAGCTGCAGAGAGGGGTAAATCCTTCCTTAGCTTTGTAAAGCTCCTGAAGTACTTTTCAGCCAATGATCTCATTATGCTGGAAGATGTCCAGGGACTGTTACAGTAAATTTCATCAACGTTTGTAGTCTTGTTCCGAAAGACTTACGGTTTTTCTTTGCAATGGGTGAGGACGTACATGCGTGTTCACTGACCTGCTGTCCTTTAGGTGCGCAAGGATTATTTCTGGTGCTCAACCAAAACTGTCACATCCTGCATTGCCTGACAATAATGCAAGGAGAATTGACATCTCCGATGGGTACATACAGCTCTTTTTCCTCACGTTAGGTAGGCAGCCAAGTGAGCAACACACCTCCTGTTTTCAATTTAGAAGACACATCAAATGCCATTTTGGCACTGCTGATATGGCTATCGCAAATGGAGGCTGGGAGCCTTCGCTACCTACTGGAAAGCAGCAGCTCTGCACTCAGAGGCACTGAGCAATCAAGTATGGGAGAACAGGCTGCACAGGCCTCTCAGACCGGTACTACTCCTCTTCTAAAGAAAGGTGAGCAAAATGAAATCCTCCCAGTGCTGTAGAGGATTAGCTCAGGAGAGAATCAGCTCCAAATTAGATGAAAAGCAGCTGCTGAGTGTTCTCAGGAAAAGCACTTACCGGGTAGGATCAGGACCTGTGATCCTCCAAGTTTTTCACTTTTGCTGGCACCGACAGAGCAAACCACACAACGCACAGGTAGGTGTGTCCACAGGGTAAGGAACAGCCTTATGAATCCTACTGATATGACATTTGTTATTTTATGAAGCTGCCACTGCAACACCTCTTCTTTCTCTGTTCAGAAGTGAACATATTTAACTAGGAGAAGGCAGAGTAGGCTGACAGAGGGAAAATCAGTCTAGTGTTTAAATAAGGAGTCTTATTTAAGCTTTTGCGGACAAAAGCTGTGCTGTTGTGTCTGTAAAGGACTCGGTGGCTTAAGCATCTTAATACATTATTAGATATATATTTAACAGTGTTTGTGCTGGTGTTAACAATTCAGTAACTAGGAATCAAACATATCCCAGTTTGATTAAAATCTAGTGAAAGAAGAATGTACTTTGAGTATTGCATCCATTATTCCAAGAACTGTTTCCTTTATTCCATTCAGGAGCAACCTCAAACGTGCCTGTGCTTTAGCTGTCAATTATCTTGCTTTCCTGCAGTTTGAGTTAAAAAAGGGTCGTCTTAACATTCTGTCAGAGGAGCTGCAGAGTTGTGTTGGCACAATTTACAATGCTGCCAGCCCTTGCTGCTGAAACTCATTACTCCTGTGGTGGAGCTGGAGAAACGGAGGGTGTAACCAGCCATTGCTTCAGTGCAGGGGCTGGTCTTTAGACTGAAGCTGACGTATGCTGCCCACAGAGATCGATTTGGCGCTGAAACAATGTGGTTTGGGCAACTGAGTGCTGAATGCTTCAACAGGAGCACGGAGAAGAGCAAGCACCAGTAACTTCTACTTCTACCACGTTTTGTTTGACTGCTGTAACAACATACTTCATTAAGAGCTCTGCTTACAGAAATATATCTGACACCTGATATGGAGGTGGTCAAATTTAATTTATATTTGTTTCTGCATTTCACACTTTATTGCTCCTCTGCACTCATGAGGTGGTTTCCAAATCTAAGAAGAGAGGAAATCATGATGAGGTAGTTTTTTGGTATGTTGAAATTACTGTAAAATATTACCTAACCTGGACAAGCAAAACCAGAGGAGAACACAAATGCAGAGCATTCCAGAACTTGGTGTATTTTTTTTTTAAGATTATAGGTGGAATATCCAAAACAAATAGCTGGCACTATCAAGAAATGTATATTTCTCCTGTACATTTGGTGGAAATATCTTCCCAGCACATAAAGAGCACCCTGAAATGGCACCTCCTCAGCATGCCTCAATCTTAACTCCAGTCACGGCTCCTTTTGTGCAGAAGTTTGTTCTTGGTCTCAGTGAGACTACCGCTCTTGATCAATCATAAAGTGTAATTACTAGCAAGGGGGTTAATATTTTGTCTCTCCTGCTGTTAGGTCTTGGTATCATTACCCATAAGCATTTTTGCTGAGTACTAGAGACCTTATTGCTTCTCCTTTCTGGACTGTCACAGTCCCTTCTACCTCAATTACACAACAGGCAGAAATTCTTGGGTTAAAGATTTCAAAGCTTTATTGACCAAAATAAAAAAAATACAAGTTATTTTTACAATAGAACCTGGTTATTTTTCTGGGATTTAGCAAAACCAGGGGGACAGAATTCACGACACAGACCCAGCTGCCGACCATGCATATCTCCACCTTTCAGAAGAGGGGTTTCACCTCAATCGGGTATCTAACTTGCTGCAGGGGCTGCAGTCTTCTGACACAGCCTGGCCAACAGTCCAGCCATTTGTAAAAGCGAGTTCACACCTTCTGCTATTTTCATATGTGTGTAGCCAATTTCCTGATGGGGAAAACATTGTCAAACCTTCTGTTTTTTTCCCCACAGTCTGCATGGTGTGACTAATGACACTCCTCTAAAGAGAACGTATCCCTTACTGCTAAGAAACTATCTTCAGAGTCACTTAAAGATAAGAAAAATGTTCTTTAGCAAGACTATTACATTCCCATGTAGACCAATTAGATCAATTTTTATTTATTTGTTTATTTTTGTAATTGAGGCCTGTGCTTCCCCATTTTTTTTTCATAAGGAGCAAGGTGCTTGTATTTGAGGACAGGTTTTAAATCTTAAGCATGATTTCATTATACCAGTTCACCATTTGTCAACTGGCTGTTAATATCACTTAATATTTTACTATCCATTGACTAGAATCTAGTATGCTCCTCAAGAAAGTTCTCAATGAGTTTTTAGAGGCTTTGATGTAAATAGTAAGTTCAGCCAGCATTATGTTTGTTATTAATTCTAGTTCATCACTAAAGTAACTATTGGCACTTCTGTGGGTGGTTAGACTTTAAACTTCTGTTTCGCAGGCTGATGAGGCAGAGGAGGAAAGAAAACACTAATAAAAAGAAATAACTTATATATGGCAAATCTCAAATGGAAAACTCTGAGGCTCCCCTAGGTTAAAGAACACATCCTCTTTTTGAAAAGGACAGAAAGACCCCACCAGTAACCAGGTTAATACTAACCTTGATAAATTCCAGTTTCAGATATTCCGGCATTTGAAAGGTTTTGCACACACGGAAGATGTTACCAATCACATCTTCTGGAGAGTATCCGAGTCTCCACAGGTGGGCAAGAATCTGTGCAGGAAAGAATAATCCCACATTTATCTGCAAAACCGACCAGGTGAGTCAAGTCACTTTTGGGACAGCTATAAGCAGCTAGTGAAACGATATGTACTATTTATCCAACAATTTAACATCAGTTATTTTTAGCAAGTAATTTCAAAGCTACTTTTTTTTTCTCAATGGTTTATTCATCTGAACAAACTGCCAGAAAAAAAACAGGACTTAATTTATTAATTCATATGCATGGTTTTGCCCTTTTTCTAAAGAGCAATGCACACCAAATTCTTCAGAACAGGCATTCTTTAAATAAAAGGTGTCTGCACAGACAAAAAAATGAAAGCCAACCTTGTATGCTTCATCAATATTTGCATTTATGCAGTGCTGTATCATTTCTTTCACAAGCAGAGGATGAGGCTCATCACACACCTGTATTAAAGAGAAATATATTTCAAAATACTAGAACACCCTGTGTTAAGCCCTCAAGTATTTTCACCAAGCTTCTGTACAGCTGAAATACCAAATCAGACACAATTTACAATCCAAATTAAATCGATTACATTTTAAGTAATACGACTTTTCAGATAACACAGCTATCCTACCACGGTGGACTCAATAGCATGACATGAGAACACAAGTAATAGATCCAAAAGGTATCACTGTGAAATTTCCCAGCAGTTATGTGATTTGTGTGCTTTGAGAGGGCTGGAAAGTCAGAAAGCCTCAGATGTGCTGTTCGGGACTGAAGCACTCTCTGCCTTTCCAAGAGGTATGCACACTCTTTTTGACTAAGACCTGCTACATACACAGCATGGTCTGCAAATGGGTAAAGACTTTCAAAGTCTCGTGTATCTGAAGGAAGGTCTCACGTAGTTAGACAGTGTCAGACTTCCAGCTTTACTGTCTTACAGCATTACTAACCTTAAACACATTTTCACTGTTTATAAAGCCAAATCCAGAATATGTGGACTGTAAGTTGTTTAATGCCTGCAAAAAGAAAAATAAAGACTTCAGTTATTTTCTGAAGTGCTGCGCTTCTGGCTCCTCTCCTCAGGATGAAATACACTTTTTGGGAAATTACACCAAATATAAAGTTTTCAGTTAGGGAACAGAATGAACTGTAAATGCATGCAGACATTGTTTTCTCCCAGAAATTCAGCATCTGATTTCCAGCAATTTACTTTTAAGGAGCAGATCCACTTTAAAACCTTGCGAAACCAAGCAGTTTAGTTACTCTTGTGCTGTAGGTCACATCCCCTTTTCTTTATCTCTCCAAAGATAAGTCCCTGAGAGCAGCAATTCAAACTTTTTTGCTTTAAACAAAGGCTTTGTTTCACTTCCTACCCTCTTCTACCTGTCTCATATCTCCTTGGGCTGTGAAGATAATGGCTTCCAATCCATCATCTGTATATGGCACATCCTCTTTCTCGACAATTTTCAGTAGCCTTGCAAGGATTTGCGAATCCGTCAGCTTGGTGTAACGCAGCACTGCGCACCGAGATTGAATAGGTTCTGAGGACAGAGATGCATAATTAGCATTTCCCTCTTTTCTTAAAAATAAAATAGCATTTTTTTCAGCTTTTAAGAAAATATCTGTTTCCAATTCATTTGTCATTTTATTGTTAAGAAAAAAAACGTCAACTCCAGAGAGCATATAGCACCTCCTCCAGCACACACAATTCTTATATCCTTCCCCTGAACCCAAGTGTGGTACGTGTATCAAGCACAATTTCTTTTGTTCTCCTGGTTTTCTGAATGTAGATGTTTATCATGCTATTTTAACTGCTAAACAAGAGCAGTCGAAAGCTCTACAATGTGTTAGCCTACAGGCCAATTCTTTCTGATTGTGTTTCAGAAAGCTGGACAACAAAAGGGGTTCGACATCCAGTTAACAATACACCAAAAATCATAAACTGTAGCAGAGCTGGATGGAGATTAAGCCCAAAGAAATCTACTTCTGCAGTCATGCATAGCGCTATCCATTAAAAACAGCTGTTCAGAAGGCTCACTGGCTACACAAACATGCTTTTCTTTTATTAGCTGGATGTTCAGATGGTTTGAGTTTTCAGAAGTACCACGGCTTCTTGCAATGAGCAGGCTCAAGGTATTTCTGAAAACTGCTTTGAAATTACCCAGCAGTATGGGGAATTTCTAACTAAAACCCCCAGGGACTAACAGCACCTTACCTATGATTTTGTCAGAGGCATTGCATGCAAGTGCGAAGCGTGTTGTTTTGGAATAAATTTCCATTGTTCTTCTCAATGCTTGCTGTGCTCCATCTGTCATGCTGAAAGAGAAAAGGAGTTAGGACAGATTTTACCCTTCACTGACCTATAGCTGCAGCCTAGTAATTATTTTTAGACAAGCTTCAGACTTTACTGATATTAGACAGTGCTTTGTAAATTGCTTGGTATTCTGGCTTGGTAAGCTAGGCAGCTTTTGCTAGGCATGTGAACAGATCACCCTACAATACAGATAATCACTGAGACCTCCACAAAATTAACACACAAAATTAAATCATTAATACTCTGAAAAAGACTTTTAATTACATGCAGGTAGCAGAGAATGTCCCATTTTCATCAGCTAGTAAACTGAAAGATGCTAAGATCACATTGAGCTAAATCCTGAAGTGTTTCACCCCAATATTCAGCATCTCCTTTGAAGCCATGATCTCTACGTGATATGAGGAATCTTCCAAGAGCACTGTTCAGTACCCATTTATTTCCTCCTAAATTGTTTTGATAGCCTGATAGAAACGTCTAATACTGTCCAAGACAGCAACTCTGCAGACAGAGAACAGATAAAAAAGATTTCACACAGTAGCTGAGATCAAGAAAAAAAACAACGTACCTGTCTGCTTCATCAAGGATGATTATTTTATGCCGACCTTTTGGAAGTGTGACCTTTTGCTGGGCAAACATTTTGATTTTGTTTCTCACAACGTCAATGCCTCTGGAACAATAATTCAAGTCATTTATGATCAGTTGGGTGAAATTACACAATGGATTTTATTTGGCAGAGAGAGTGGCTGAAGGGCTCCCATGCTCCCCATTCCTGTGCTGTTTGTTTCCATTCCATCAGCTGTGCCAGTGGAATTGTTGTGAAGCTGTGCTGGTAGCCAGACGGCCAAGCAGTCAGGTTTAAACACCAATAACCCCTTTTTGGAGGTTTTGAAAAAAGCAATTTAACAGCTTCTATCAGTAGCTTTACTGCCACAAAAACACTTATGTTTGGCAAAAGGTAGGGGTAATAAGCGAACAAGGGCAGAACTGTTCAAGCCCGCACTGCTACTTAGCCAGTACTTCACAGAGCCGTACCAATAAACCCGGCTATAAATCAAGACAGTTTAATAAAAACATCTGGACAGATTTCATCATATTAGCATATGGATACCTTCCTAGACAGAGTCCCACTGAAATATTACTTTTAAAAGTAAAGGATTTTACTTTTTTGTTCTGTGTAGAAAATGAATGTTGTACTATGAGTTACAGGAGAGCTACAGAATTACAACGCAGGTACTAACATTGTACTCTTAAACCCTGAACAAAATGTCCCTAGAATATGTCAGGACAGGGTCTGCTACAGAACTTGGGAAACATAATCAGCCTTTAGTGCCTGATCCTCAGAGAAAAGTCAGCGTCCTCTATATACCTAACACCCATATCCTACAGTTTTATCCCCGACTGCCCTTACTCTTAATTTCTATCACTTCACTTTTTTTTCCTAAGCACTGAAGAGTTTCATTATAAACAACTCATTCACCTTTCATCAGGATCTTCATGAATGCAGGAAGCATAACTCTTTAAAGTAAATTTGAGAAGATGGTACCATTATGTATTCTGCACTCCATCTGTTTATATTTGTGTGTGTGAAAGTATCTATCAAGATACAAAACATCAGGTGATAACATCTATGTTGCTAGTTAGACACCATAAATTGCCAAACGTCGAGTTTGAAAAACTACAGTAAAGTACTAGAAGCCCTACTAAAACATTAAACCTATCAAGCAGGACTGAGTTCAACTAAAAATAAAAATGGGTAGTTGCTTCTTCATTAAAAGTTTGATAAGGTTTGTTCATTCTCACCTGTCATTTGAGGCATTCAGCTCCAAAACAGCATCCTTTAATGCAGGACCAAGCAGAGCACGAGCCAAGCAGAGGATACTCGTGGTTTTACCTGTTCCTGGGGGACCCTAGAAATGCAACAATTGCCAATAGGTTTAATGCCATTTTCTAACCTGTATTCTCTACAGGGCTCCCCAGTCATGAAACAGAGCTGCAACGGAGGAAGTGCAGAGAGAACATAGGTCTAAAAGTTATCTGAGTTCAGCATCTTGCCTGCAACAGTGGAGGAGAAGCACAAGACACACTTCAATAAGCACCTGAGGGCCAAGGTACTTTTCAGTATCTGAGTAACAGAAGGTAGCTTACTTCTTGTGTATTCTGCTGAAAATACTGCTCTGTAACCATGCAATCGACATCACTGTTACTAGTACACTCAGGTAGGATGCAAACCGATACTGAGAGGCTGCTGTGCCTAGATTTCAGAAGCCAGGACCAACGACAGGGAAATACCACATGGCAATACTTACAGCAATGATAATATTTGGTACATTCCCCTCTTTCGCAAAGACCTAAGAAAGAATGATTAAAAAATATAAATAAGAAAATGGTAGGAAGAAATAGTTTTCAATTCTATTCTGTTTTAATCATGAGAAACAGAGCTACCATCTACTTTCTTCCCTCCTGGTTTCTTTTTTTTTTTTTTGAACATTGCTGCTTTCATGTTTTTCAGTTGAACTGTTAAGTCAGTTCCTAGAATTATATGGAAAAACGTTAAAGTACTGAATCTCACAGGTCTTTACTCTTTCCCTTCTATTTGCTTTAAAAATATATTTGCTAGTATAAACTTTCTGCTAGCAAATACTGTTTTTACGAACTAATTTGTCACGGAAAATATTTTTCTTCCAGACAAAAAAGTGGTATTCTGTTTCCTTCTGTAGTAATATAAACTATACTTATTCATTGAAACAATATAGCAGGAACACATTTTTAAAGTTGTGACATAACTGGGCCAATTTAAACAACATCCCAATTCAAGAAGGCCCGTTTCTTTAGGATGTTGTTCTAATATGTCCTAAAACATGTCATTTCTTAAGTAAATCATAAAGTTTTTTGTCCATGTACTCAAGTATAGCTCCACTAGTCTGTGGATCTGTGCAGAATTATATTTTTTGAGCTAACCCATCAAAAAATGAAGCAACAGCTACACACCTCCAACCTGCTCACCGTATCTTCATTTCCCACTACTTCACATAGTTTCATGGGTCTGTATTTTTCCACCCTGTAGAAGTAAAACACTTCAGACACACCTAGCCCAACTTTAATAGCGCTTTACACTGCTGGAAAAAGAAGATCACACTAAGTTGAACTTCAAGTTGTTTTATTTTGACCAGTGTAAGAAGGATGAAAACACCACAACCACTTCGGGTTCGCCTTCACTCCCCAGCCTGACAGGACAGGGCTGACAGGGGAAGCACCGCCCGCGCCCTCAGGGCCAGACCTCGTCCGGGCTGGGCCCCGCCGTCTCAGCGGGGGTTTCTCGCTTCCCACAGCGCGGTGACCACCTCTCAGCCGGCCGCCGAGGGGAGGCAGGGGCCGGCCCCCACGGGCTCGCCCCATGCACTGCTCCCCCCTTCCCTGTTTCCCTCACAGCCGCCCCTGCAGTGAGGCGGCCGCGAGCCTCCTTCTTCCCGCCCACGGCTCGCCCCGCCCCCCGAGTCTTTCCATAGGCTCCGGCACGCCCAGCCCCGCCCCGCGCCCCGCTCTCCACCAATGGCCGTGCCGCCCGGCCCTTCCTCCCGCCCACCTCCCGGCTCCATTTTCCCCACCGCCCCGCGCCCCGCAGCCCCCTCAGGCCTCACCAGGGCAGCTCGTAATGGCCGCCGGCGGCGGGAGCGGGCCCCGGGGCGTCGGCGGGCCCTCGCTTCTCGCCCTGGGTCCCGGCCTTCTCGGCCTCCTCCGCCTCCATCGCGACGGGGGCGGCTGCAGCAGGCCCGAGCCCGTCTTCCCGCCGCCTGCCTGAGGGGAGGAACGCGCTGCGGGCCCGCCTCGCGGGGCGGGTCGAATCCTGCCCCAGCCTCCCGGGGGTGGGCGCTCGGCGGTCGGGAACGGGGTTGCGGCAGTTGCGGGGAGCGCTTGGGGTGGGCTGGGGGGTTCCATGGAGGGCAGGCACAGCCCTTGGCTCTTTTGGAGACCGGCTGTGTCCCCCCCCCCCCAGTGACAAGTTATTCAATAAAAGTAGTAGTGTTTTGCACTTCAGGAGACTAAGCCTTTGTTCTTCATCTAACCACGTTTATTTCCCCTTATAAAATGAGAACAATAAAAGATGCGCCACAAGATACCGTATTATAAGATGCAGTGCTGTGAATGTTCAAATTCAGGTATTGGTAAGTGCTCGTTCTAAATCCCAGTGGTTACAGGGGTTTTCAGACATCCCTAGGCTCTGCTCGTGTTCAGCACAATGACACTGGTTATGGCACAGTGAGCGCAGGGTCTGTCCCTCGGTCTGGGCTCTAATCCCTTGGGAATGTTTCTAATTTAAGAGTGGTGTGAGGCAGGAACCTGGAGCCCATTGTACTTGGAGCCCTGCATGAGCAGTGGTGCTCTTCAACGGGGAGGACTTCCTATCGCTCGCCGCAACATTTGCATCCTGGTGTCATTGTCAGCGCTTGTCACTTGGCGTTGTGAGGCTGGCACGTGAGCGTTCAGCCTTTGGAACGGGTTCAGCCTGTGGCCTGGCAGTGATGGAGTCTGCTGGGTTTCTCACAAGGCTTCAAAACTCCGGAGGGTGAAGTTTCCATTGCACAAAGAGCAGTTTTGTATCTGGGTTTTGTGTAGGCAGGATAGTCAATGGTCAAATCTTGTTTTGTATATTTTTTATTAATAGCTATACGCTGCTCCTGGTGGTTTTGTGGTGTTTCGTAAGGGCGGATTTGTGGGTGGTCTGCAGCCTTTACATGCCTATCTGAATTAACTGTGGATTAACTTCACCTCTACTAGAGGTAAAGTAGAAAACTAAACAAAGACATAATTATGTTGTGTGTCATACAAGGACAAGGAGCTAGCTTTTATTCCAGTATTCATACTGTTTCTAGCACACAGTTCTTAAAACACCTCAAACTCAACTGTGTTACTCATGTCTTTGGATTTAACTTACTGCAGTAGCCAACAGCAGACAGTGAAATATCGCAGCTGCGTACAGCACTGCTGGTCATAGCAGTCAATACAACGTGCTGGTCATGCTTTGGTTTCTTGCCAAGTTAAACAGCTGTTATGCTCTTAGGAAGTACCAGCCTCCAGATAAGATACAATTTTCCTGGCCAGCATTAATTCTCCCACTATATGTGGAGGACTACTGCTGATATGCACCCAAAGGGCTGCTAGAAAGACCATTCATAAGAATTGTTGCAGAGAGCCTGATGACAGATTTTGTGATACATTTCTGCTAACCAATTGCAATATACATTTCTGTGGAGCACAGTCCTCCAAAGCACTGCAGCCTCTGTGCAGGCAGTAACTCCTCGTGTATCAGTGACTGTAGTCTGTCAGACACGGCACAAGTATTTATGGAGGGCATGATGATATTAATAGGGATGTGTGGCAGGTGGATGGGAATACCTGGGCTGAAAGCTTTAAAAATTGTCTCTCCCAAATTGTGAACTGTTGATATTGTCTGTCTGAGATGACAGGAGACAGGAGATGACAGGAGACATCCAGGATAAAATGAGTTCCAAATTCAGTGCTGACATGACAGAGCTCTTTTGATGTGTTACCAACAGCGCCTGAGTACACACGCACGCAGTGGACGTACTGTATTATCCTGAAAGGCGAATGGCTCTGAATTTAAGGCAGTTTCTCCTGACCTGCTTCCTTCCCAAAAGATATATATATATATATTTCTTTTTTTTAGAACGGAAGAGCGTCATGAAAAATAAGTATCTGTGATCAGTATATGGTACAGAGAACAGCTTTTTGCTAATGATTTAGTTAGTAAGAGGAATGTCCTTAGATGTGTTCAGACAGCATCTACTATCAGTAATTGAGATCACCATGAGAGAAATAAATAGAGATCTTGTGGTTAGAGCAACTGTGACCCAGCTAAAGGTGCTTGATATAGGGAATGAGTCCTTTAAAGACCATGTGGAGGCTCCTAACAGCTTCGCTACAGTCAGGAGCTTTTACTCTAAGCCCTATAGGGAAATGAAAGCCCAGTGCAAGAGGTTTTGTCAGGGGGCTGGGCAAATGCAGAAAGCACTTGTTTCGCTGTTTTGCATGCTGTGGCTGGTGAAACTGAAGGTAGTTTTGTTTTGAGCTTGAACAAGAAGCTGAAGCTGCTGAAAATACCAAAAGTAAGGCAAGAGTTGAAGATAGCAAAGAGCTACCGTGATGAAATGATGATGGTGCATGTGAGGTGTAAAACCCAAAAGGCAATAGAAATAAAGAATAAGAGAAGAAACTAACTTCAGCCAATCATTAGTGAAAAGTATGCACCTTTACTGTGTGTTTGTTACAGACAAGTAATAAATTTATATGTATATCTTTTAGACAATATTTGTGGGAGGGAGGGGAGAAATGTGTAATATTCAAAAGTGATTTTGGTTTTATGTTTTGTTTTTTTTTTTGGTAAAAAAAAAAAAAAAAAGAAAGCTGTGAGTTCAACTTACCATTATTAGCAGGGCTAACACCGGTGTACATTACCCAGCAAGTCTACAATGCCAGGGGCTGAGACTTTAAGTTAAACTTCAGAGAAATGCCAAGTTCCCTTGGCTGTTGGCTCCCCATCCCCTGCAGTCTCAGTGAAAGCCGTCACCTCCTATTGCAGCGTTTTGTTGTTTGTTCAGCAGCCACAAGTAGGTCACGTAGCACAGATGGCCTTGCTGCCAGGGAAATGTGGAGTCTGCAGTCCCCTCTGAGGCTATTCCCTGCTCTCTCTCTCCGCCTTTCACACTGCTAGCTTGGAGAGAATGGAATGAATTCTGATGCTAACAACAATTTTATCTCGTGTTCATTGAGGCTGAAAGCATAAAGAAAGCTGGGAGAAATACCAGGAGTGCAAATAATGATGGGCTGGTTAGGAGGGAGGCTGGACTGGTGCTTGATGAAATATGGCATTACTGCATCAGGGTGTTCCCTGAGCTCAGCATGTCTGCTCCCAGACTGACAAGGGCCTGGGTCCCTGTAGAGCTGCTGCGCTTGACCTCTAAGGGGAAAAAAACAGAGATGATGGTGTTAGGGTGCGCAGGTTATTTGTCCTTGTTCTTGCAGCATTACAGCATCCCCCTGTTCCTGTGCTTTCTGCAGACTGTCCCTGGAAGGTACGGCTGTGCTGATCTGAGCTACTGTTACGTGTACTGCTTAAAACTTGTTCCCACGTATAATGACTGAGGTCACATGTTCAGACACTGCCATACCCTAGTTTATTTCCCTGTCCACCTCCTCAGCCTTCCTCTCATGTTAACATCTCCAGTAGCTGTGGAGCAATGGCAGCTCACCCGAAAACACTGGGTAAATACAGCATGACATCTGCCTGCTCTGCTACCTGAACGCTTTCATTTATGGCGTCTCATTGCTCTTCACGTTTTCATAAAGTACCTCACCATGTTGTTTTTTTTTTTTTTTTTTTTTTTAATGCTGCCACATAAAATTATAAGCAGTGTGCTTCTCAGCCTGCGGTTAAGCAGTTCGTTCTGCTAGAAGTGAGGGAGGTCACAGACCACGATGAAAGAGAAGCTGGGAAGACCAATTTAAGGTAGTTGCTATCAGGAGGCTCTAATGTTGTTAAAAAAAAATACAATTACAATTCTTTCCTATAAGCATCTGAAAACACTTTAACGAGTGGATTTAGATCATCATAATTTTAATCGAGGGAAGCTTTATTATGATTTTATGCAGTGCTGAGAGATGAATTTTAACTTGCCCAGTGCTTTACATTGAGCTGTAAAACAGGATTCGGGAGCAGTCACCTGCTGCTCTTACTTTTCTGCTCTTTGGTTGCTTAAAGTCTAACAGTGTAATTGAAATTTCCTTTTCTGTTTTTGTTCGAAGGGTGCAGCACAGAGCTGTGCGTCCAGTGCAAGAGCACGCATGTGGTTTCAGCTTTAGTCAGCAGAGGGAGTACGGACACCTGTGTTAGGAGCCACCAGGGTCACCAGTGACAGCTAAAAGAGCAGGCTGCCTCCTGGAATCCCTCTTTTGTCTGCAAGAAAGAGATTCAAGCCTTCAAGCCTACATTTTCCTAGAAGCCAAACTGCAGCTGTTGGCTGCTAACACTGTTGATTAAGCTAAAATTGTTGGAGAGGGGAATGACTGTGCATGCCATTTCTCCCTTTTGCAGCAGTCCCTTGGAGCCTCTGGCTGCTTGCACCTGCAGCTTGGGGCTGGTGTGGAGCTGCCCCTTTCCTCCCCTGTGTCAGGATCTGGTGTCACCGTAGGGACTGTAGCAGGGCTCTGTCTGCATGAAAACCTGGCTCTGAGGCAGGCACAGATCCTTCCTTTACCAAGGAAGCTGAGGAGGTAGTTGTGTGCATGACTGGTGTTGCAAAGGGTGTTCCTGCAGCAGAGCCTTGCTGGGGCTCCCTCACACAAGAGGAAGGAACTTGATGAAGAAGAAAAAACCCGATGGCTCTGTGGTCTGTGAGCCGCCTGCTTAAAGGCTCAGCTGTGAGCTGTTGCAAAACCAGAAGAGAGATTTGGGGGCTGTATCACTAAGCTTTGATGAATGGTAATATCAAATAGTTAGACATGGAAGCAGACAGTCTGGGTTCATCTATTCTTTTGCCAACATGCCACTTCGTGTGTATTTTCAGACATAACACTTGGCCTCATGGCCTCTGTTATCCCATAATAATGGGAACATGGATGGTCATTTGATTGATGTTATCAGAAACTGCAAAAGAACTTTGCAACAGAGTTAATACTAAGCAGTTTTTATTTTTTTTTAATAATTACACTATTGCTTGACTTTTGCTCAGATGCAGTGCAGCCGTGATATGGCATGATTCTTCTGTTCCATGCATTTGTAGTTTCTTGTGTTCGTTCCTTACGTCAACAGTCTGATAATATTCTCCACCAACCGCCCCCAGCTGGTACTGCATGACATTATGCAATTCATTTCAGTTGCGTGTAGTCTCCTAAATGCTGGGCAAAACTTGATCAGAGTCCTTGTTTGGCTGAATGAAACAGAATAAATCTTAAATAATACTTGTTTGTGTTCATTTTCTGTATGTCAAAGATGAAAATACAGTAATGTCATTGTTTATCAGGAGCCCAAGAAATATCAGGCAGTAGCAGTCTGCATTCCCTCAAGTCTGCAGAGCGTGGATTTTGAAGTGTCAGAAGGGAGGGCTGCAACATGCAAATTTGGAAGTTCTTTAAGAATAAAGGAGGAATTGAGCAAAAGATTAAGGTAAGGGTGGAGTCTGGCTTGCTTGTAAAGTATTAATGATAGAGGAAGAGCAAAACATCTGACAAATAAAAATGTAATTATCTTCAGACTGTTGTGCATAACAGGTGAATTTTATTCCAAATGTTTAGTGTGTTTTTGCACAGACATACAAAGAAAAATAGGACATGCCCTGCATAGGTTTTTTGTTTGTTTGTTTTTTGTGGCTGTATATCAATTTGGGATTTAAACAATGATTTGGAAGTAGTCTTAATATAACCATATTAATTGCAATTTTAAGACTACAGCATAATACAGAAACATGCACTCAGACTTTGTCCCAGAAGTAAATGGCCGAGGAACCTTTGCCTGGTCTGGGAGAACACGGAAGGAAACCATCCTGAATTACTGGGTGAAGCTGGATTAATTCTGCTTTATGGGGTTAAGGTCTAGCAAAACCCAGGTGCTGCATGGAGTGGGGATCAGACGCTGGCAGCAGCCCAGTGGGGTGCCAGGTGGCCCTGGTGCTCCATGCAGCATCTTTTAAATGAGAAGCAACAGGATGCTACCATGGACGTAAATCTGGATTTTAACCCTGCAACCCAGGCTCCATTCTTCTTGGACCAACTCTAAATTAAGGGTCACCTACCTAAATTTCCCAATTCAAGGCATTGTCATTCATTGCTGCTAGTGCTACTGTATTGAACTGAAGTTATCACAGGAGAGAAGTCCGAGAAATGGGAGAGGAGTGGGGAGAAGTTTCTCATAGCTGTATTAGTCATCCAGGCATTGTCCCTTCCCAGTGAACAAATAATATCAGATACATCCTTACTGACTGAGACTCTCCTGCAGGTTTGAGCAAGCAGATTGGAGTGGCTTCTGGGCATAGTGACTTCCCGGAAAATCCCTGATTTCGCAGCTTCCAGATCACCCTTTTCCTATTAACCTCTTGTAACGTGACGTTGCTCTGAAACAGAAACCGAACAGAACAAGCTCCAGTGTTGAGAGACAGCTCTATTTAAGCAACAGGGTAGTTTATCACTGAATTGATACAACATTTATGTGCTATGTAAGAATACAGGATATCATAAATAAAATCAGACAATTTGCCTGTATTTTCTCATAGGCAGTAATTCTTGCTTTAATGGTGTGTCAAAGTAACAGTTATGCTAATCAAGTAAACTCAAGCATTAGTTACTTATCTCTTGTTTTGCAATTTTTATTTTTACCTGCACTTTCTCAAAGCAGCTTTAACTGTAGCAGAAATACCTAGAAGTCTTCTTCGTTTCATGTATCCAAAAGCATTTAAGAGTGCTGTGGTTGCAGAGAAGCTGTATATCGTCAGCTTCCTCAGTTGTTTGTATAACTTTAATGCTGAAGGTAAGAGGATAACCAAATTTCTGATGTCAGAGTTAGCATGGAGGGTCTGATGTGCCAGCCTGAAACCACTTTTTACATATGATTTTTTAAAATATATTTTTGTTTGATAAATTGAGAAGCTGGCTTCAGTATATAGGCAGATAAAACATATGTTTCTACAATTACAGGTTCTATATATATCAGATTTTGTAAAATGCTTTTGGGCTCCCTAAGGATAAATATAAGACTGCTATAATTGTCACTAGGCATCAGAGGCCAGCCAGATGCTATGATACAGTACACCTAGCATAAACATTTGCATTTTGAGGATTTTGTTCAACTTTTAAATAAAAGTCTTGTTTCCTAATAAGTTGAATTTTAGCGAAACCTTTCAAGAAGTATGGATTTTTTTTAAAAAAAAAAGTCTATTTAAATCGGCTTCTGGTTAGAACACTTAAACTATTTCTTCTGGAAGTTCTTAATATATATATTTTTTGTAATATATTGTAGATATTTGTGACTAAGTTTTGTTGAGTTGGGATTCGGAATGCATACACTGGTAATGTAGAAACCAATGGTATCTGATGGGTGGCGAGCCCTGGCTCTGGAGGCTGACATTTTGGATAGCAGCACTGACTTTGCCTGCCTGAACTTGTAAGATTACACAATAAATGTGTAGTCCTAGTCCTACGGGAGTGCAGGAGAAAACTCACATTCATTTCAACAAAACCAGAGTTTAATTTGGGAGTTGTCTTTAGTTTTTTGTTTTGTTGTGGTTGCTTTTTAAATTTTCCTGCAACAGTAACCTTAGGTGATGCTTGCACTGGTGGAGAATCACTTCTTCATTCTCCCACCCATTGTACCATAAAAAGCCCTTCAAATACCAATTTATTCTTGATCTAATCCCACTGCATGCTAGAGTTAATCCATATGTTTTACAGCCACCCAGGAAAGCTTTCCATATCAAATGTTGGCATTATTAAATGAAGGTTAGCCGTTGCATCCCAGGGCATGTTTCTTTGCCTCTCCTGAAGGTGTGTTGTTGTTGTTTTTTTCCTATTTTTTGCCTTGTTTTTCCCTTCCTTTCTTTCTGACTGCCCTGCTATGGCTTGTTTCTCATTTGCTTAGCCCTGTAGGGGATATATCCTGAGGACTAATATTCATTAGATGGTAATTAAGACAAGGAAGGATGGATGTTAATGTAAAATGTTATGTTTCTTTTGTAGTTTTCTACAGATAAACCTTCTCCTGCACGTGTCCTCCTTTAGGAAGTCTGTCAAAGTAATAGGTAGTTTCTTTCTTTTCCCCGCATATTCCAGAAATCTGTGAAAAGTTGAGCCTTCTCAGAAAAGGCTTTTAGTGTCTTGTGCAAAATAATTAGAGCTCAGAAACAGTCATCCCTAATGGTAAAGCTTACGAAATTAGGAACAGCCGGTGTTGTGTAAGTGTTAGGATCCTCCCTGTGAGGGGGACTGACGGCTGCCCCTCTGCAAACAATTGGAGTTGACAATTGGTGTCTCCAGTCAGTGGTGGACAAATGACATCTGCAGCTTCGCATCCGTCTGCTCAGGAAAGTGAAGGATTGCAGGCAGGAGATTGTTTATTGACGCTCATAGAATCACAGAATGCTTTGGGTTGGGAGGGATGGATCTTAAAAACCATCTAATTCTAGCCCCTGCCATGGACTGGGACACCTCCCACCACGCCAGGTTGGCCAAGGCCCCATCCAGCCTGGCCTTGAGCACCTCCAGGGACGGGACACCCACAGCTTCTCTGGGCAACTTGTGCCAGTGCCTTACCACCCTCTGAGTGAAGAATTTCTTCCTTATACCTAATCTCAATCTACCATTTTTTAGTTTAAAGCCATTACTCCCGGTCCTATCCCTACACTCCCTGAGAGAGTCCTTCCCCAGCTTTCCTGTAGGCCTACACTGAGAGTTTTTACTTTTTACTGGGGATGCAAGGGAATGAGAGGGCTGTCTGGCCATTTAAGAAGATGATAACTTTTCCCAGCAAGAAGCTTATTCCGAGCTCAGATGTGCTCCTATTCTGAAAGCACGTGCAAAACAGCTTTTAGGGTGATGTAATTTGGTGTGTGGCAAAGTGGGGAGAGTCCACCAGAACTCCAAGCAGTAGCTCATGCTGTAACAGCTAGGGCAGATATCAGCCTCTCCAAACCAGCCCTTGGAGGAATCCCGTCCTGCTGCTCACCCATACCGGCCCTCACGACAGAAGCACTGAACCCCTGCAGCCTCGGCTGGATGGGACCCGCTGCAGGACGTGGTCTGTTCCCTGCTGCACCCCATCACCACGCGTGGCACGCAGGGTGCCGTTCGCCCTTTGTGGTCCTCCCCAGCCATCACAGGAAGGGAGGTTTCAGGCCTCCATCCTCCTCCCCTGCCTCTCATTTCTGATGATTTGGACAGTCGCCAGATTGCAAGCAAGTGCCCCCAAGAAGTATTTTACTTCCTTTTTTTTTTTTTTTTCCTTTTTTCCTTAGACCTCCAGAGGCCTCCTTTTTCATGAATAAAGCATGAGCTGTTCTCCTGGACACACTAAGGGAGGAAACCACTGCCAGCTGCTGTGGCCTCTGCTTTTTATTGCTGTGGTTGCTGATGCCTCCTCCCTCGCAGGCAGGGAGAAGAGGGGAAACAGCCCCAGGATTTAATCTCGTTACTGTGTCCAGTACAAACTCTGCTGCCTGTAGCTTGTGCCTAGGCACAGCTCCCTTTGGAATACTGTTTCAATCAGTTTGGGACTGATGCATGTGAATATTTCAGTTTGAGCGAAATCTAAACCATGAATGGTTGCAGTTTGGAGCATGTCCCTGGCTGACGTTCAGTTTTCAGCCAGTGGTGACCAGCTGATATTTCCCTGGTGTCACCCTTTTGTCTTTTTCTGCACTTGTCCAGATGGATGTGGAGTTCTACAGACATTTCTCCTAACTGAATCACATCTTATTTATTTTGTTGTTGTTGTTGTTCATCTGTTACCCATACAAGTGTTCGGTATGTGCTTCCTGGGTTTTGGCAACTATTTCCTCCCTAAGCATCATTTGTCCCAGATATTTCCAGGCTGCTAAGCAAAGCATTTCATGTAGGTCTTGCTTTCGACTGTTGGACTGGCACCAGAGCTGAGAACGGGCTGATTCCTACACTTACTGCTTCCGTCTCTTGATCATTCTCTTAAAATACTTCCTGAATTCAGTACTCGTATCAGCTGAGAACAGGCCAGTTTGCTAAGTATAAGTATGTTTTTTAATATTTTCTAAGTTCACTCTGCCTGTGTGCTTGCTATTAATATTTTGATATGATCTTTAACTGAATGGTTAAAAACTTCATTCATCCAGGCACTTGCTGGAAATATATATATATATATATATATATATAAATTGCCAATATACAGGTGGCCAAACTGAAACAGAAAAGTATGAAATGTCTTCTTGAAAAGGAAAGAGTTTTGCTCTGGAATGTGGCCTTTGTCCAGTACATTGAGTACCTGCTACTTACTACACAGTTACATTTGTGCAGGTTTTATGCATGTTAATAAACATATCTATATGCAAGTATTACACATTTGTACATGCAGAACTTTTGTGTATGATGCTATATAGGTTTGTTTGTATAAATAAAATTGGATCCTAGTTCAGAAAAAAGTCTTTGATGCTAAAAAAGAGCTACTTGGAACCCATGAACAGGAAACACAGATTTCTGCTATGCTTGTCCCCCACCACTGTAATGGTTATTCAGTGATTATTGGGTTATTTCACCTACTTCTCTGGGTGTTAAAATTAAACAAATGCAGTCACTCGAGTTATCTGTTCAGTGATTCAGTTGTCATTAGCACCAATTACTCTTTGCTGCTGCACTATAGGAGGATTCTTAATGAGGTGACAGCTTCCCGAGCAGGTAGGGCTATATACATTGTGTGCCATAAGCTCTCTGTGACTATACTGTGCTTCAGAGACTACCTCTGCCAGATCAGTGAATTCCCAGTTAACAGCCTTCTGAACTGCATGCTGACGCTAGGCGATAAAGGTGCTGAAAGGCCAGAAAATCTTACAAGCTGTCCTCGGACTGAAGACAAGCCGGGTTTGAGCTGCTGGCTCACTCTCCAGGTTCAGCTCCTGGAGGCAGAGCATACAGCAACACAGATGCCACCTGCATCGAGTTACTTCAGCTTTGGAGCAAGGAACAGAGAAAGACAGAGCTGTGCAGTTAATCTTTGTTGTAAAATGAATATAGTAGCTGTTTGAGCTGGTTTGTTTGGGCAGTTTATCAGCCAGGCACTTCATTGGGATTAACTGTTAGAGGATGTGGAGGTTTAACATGATACAATTAGAATACAGCAAAATGCCCTCTGTGAACATCCCGTGTCATTACAGTGCATTAAAATGTATGGAATTGTGCTTTGCAAGCCTCATCTCTGAATGGAAATATTATTACTTACTGAAAATAACTTTATTAAAGGTGCTACGTAAAGTAATGTGCATATGGATATATGCGCATTGAAAGAAAGCAGTACAAATCTGTTAGAAGCACATGAGACAGTATTGTAGAGTACAAAATGGTTTATTATAACTGGAATTTTATGGGAATTAATAATTGAAAAGGCAGTCAACAGTCAGAGGTTGTTCTTCTTTGCCCAGTGTATCAGTCAGTGTAAGCTTGTGCAAGGCATTTGACTTCCTCATAGCTCGGTCAGTACAGCTGGAAAATTGGGTAAAAGGCAGAAATATCATTGGAAAATCAAATGCTGCAGCAAAGTGGAGCTTTCCTGAGGCAAGAAAGGATTCACAAGCTAGAATTGTAGTGTTGTCTCTAATGGCATCAGAACATGGCAACGCATTGGAAAGGCCTGAAAGGGTGAACCTGCAAGCCACAGTACAACAGCGTACACTTGGTGATCTAATTAATTTCATGGGGATTGTTCCTACACATGAATTTAAACCTGCACTTATGACTTCTGCTATTTTGGGGCCTACATTCCCTACTGAAGTTGGCAAACCAGGAGGCTGACATGCTTCCCAGCACCACGTGTTTGGATATGATTTCACTGCGACTGGTGACAAAAGCATCTTTCATGTTGGTGTAGTCATAGTCTGCTGTGGGCCAGAAGGTTGTAGAGGTGGAATGTGATTGCAAATTATCTTTTGTTGTGGAAATCAGACTGGCTTCTTGCAGAGCTGGGTGACAACATGTCCTAGCTAAGCCTATGGCTTTGACAGGCTGCAGGCACAGTTCCAGTGAAAACAACTGCCAAAATGGTTGTGGTGCAGGTTTTGTTTCATGTTGGGGGTGATGCATGCCTCCTTAAAGCCCACACCGGTATGGGAGGAGTATTTTACCCTTCTGTCTTCTGTGTTACAGACAGAATGTTTTTTATGTGCTGCATACCTCTCAAAACAATACAGTCAAGGCAGCAATGATGGAATGAATCCAACAAGGTTATAATTTCTTTTCAGATCCTTCCCAGGCTGACCTGCATACATACTTTGAGATCCATTGGTACACAAACTGATCTTTAAATACAGTGATATGATGTGTTTTTTTTCTTTGGAGTGGATAAGGAGAGTGAAACTGCCCTGCAAGTTTGAAGTTCTGTCTGTTTACAGGGCTTACCGTCTAATAACCTCTTTATTTCATTGTAGGAAACAATGACAGGACAGAGCCCGGCATTACAACTTCCATGGCTATTCTTCCCCAGGTCCTCATGTCAGCCCTGTGAAGGGTAATCTCCGTGAGCTGGGGATTATGAGTGCAGAAATTGTCAAGCAGCTGAAGTCTGACTATTAGGACTTGAAGGTCATAGCAGTATGTCATTCTCAAGGCAATTTTCTCTGGAATTGCAATATGGTTGTGGCTTTATATCATGACCTTGATGTCACAAAGTATTGCTAATCTCTTAAAACAAGCCAAGTCGCAAAGAAAACAATTAGATTTTATCATTTTTTTAGGTATTTTTGATTTTGGTCAATGTTTGTTGTCTGCTTAAATATCAGCTTGTGGTGTGTTACATAGGTATGGATATGAGCAGGTGGATTTCTTTGTCATACTTGCACTTATACATAAAATAAATGAATTTTCAGTCTGTTGGGAGGGCACCCGTTTCCATCACATTTTAAGCCCAGTTTGCAAATATCTTTCTCTTTTCTTCCTTCAGCTATATATATAATTTGCAAGCTGGATAGCAGTGACATGGCATAATTCATATTCTGAAAGTATTTTTACAGAAAAAAAAAGACCCTATTACCCTATTCATTTCTTATTTCCTTTCTTCAGTAAACATCTCTGATAGTAATCAAATATTCCTGTTATTTTGCCACAAGCATTCTCAGATGTATTGCAAAGAATATAAAACAAAAGGTACAGACAAAGTGCCTACTGGCACTTTTGGGAGACCAGAAGTCTGTTCAGCAAACATCCCATCAAGGAATCTGACTGTCACTGACTGGCTCGAAGGCAAGAGGGGCAAACCTTAAGTGTCAGATCAAACTATTATAGAAGTTGTTCAGATAAGTTTATTTTTAACCAAGAGTTGAGGGTTGTCTCATACTTTTTTATTCTAATTAGAATTTTTATTCTAATTAGAATTAACATGGCTACAGCTGCAATATAATTATCGTTAATTATCCTTAATGTATTCTGGCCTTGTATTCCACAAGTTAATTTAACTTAATTGTGTTTTTCCACTTGTTACCTTCATATTTGTTGCCACTCTCCTAAGATTCTGTTACTTCTAAAGAGGGTAAGTAACATTATTTACCTCTTTCCCTTCACTTTTTTGTGCCTTCACAACTAACAAGTTCGTATTTTCCACTGGCCAAATCTGAATTGCGTATAGAGCATTTGCATTGTCTGAAGCTATGACTGCGATGCATGCTGGCATGACCGAGCCCTGACATTTGCAAAGAGGAGAAAAAAAATCGGGCTGGGCATTACTCAATCAGTTCATGCACGCAGTGGGCAACCGAGTTCCAAGCAGGGGTGCTCAGCACATTGCTCAGCACATTTGCTTTCTGTTACTGGCGTTGAAGGACTAGAAAATGCGATGCTTGTGCTGTGTGTTCTCCGTGGGCAGTGTAATGCTTTTTTTTTTTTTTTTCAGAAATATTGGGTATAATTACTAGGTCCCCTGTTTCTAAACATAGTTCTTTTGTGTCTGTACGCCTTTTGTTATAAATGGACCAGGTGTGTTCTTTATGGGACTTGTGAGGACCGACAGGTTAGTGGCTGCAGTGCTCCCTGAGGATCAGGGCTGGCTGTCAGTTCTGCTGTGACTGAGAAAGACTGAGTATCTGCAGCTTTCGTGGAGCTTCCTGTGACTGAGACAAATATTAGGGCAGGCAACATAACCAATTTTAACGTGTAGCTACCACCTTCAGTCAGGTCAGCTCAAAACACTTTACAGATCAAGTCAGTATCATTTTCCCTTGTTCATTATTAGTGAAAGCAGCTGAGGTGGAGGGAGATTCCATTTCATACCAGCAGTAAAACTTGAGATTAGAGTCCAATTTTCCTGCATCCCAGTACTGTGCTCTACAGAAAGCCACGCTGGCAGCTTGTTGAAATATAAAATACAATTAATGCAGTGCAATTAATAAAACTGAATTGGCAGGAAACTAAAGAAGCATGTGTAAATTCCTGGACCTGGATTATATCATGGCATTTGACTGACAAAATACACATTATAAAGACTTTCTGTAATAAATATTCTAAAACAAAAACAAACACCTGGAAAATGCTCAGGCTTTTTCAATCTTTCCTATGCCCGTTTTTGTAAGGCAGGATCTTTGGGAGTCATGCCTGACCTTTCTGCCTGGCAATCGCTGCAGTAATATCCAGGCGCAGAATGAGGTCATTTGGGGCATCTTGCTGCTCTGCTGTCACAAGACTTATTATTTCTGCATAAAGAAATAATCTCTTCATAAAGACATTGCGCTGATTCTTTAAACTTTTTAGTGTCTTTTTGGGAAATGACAGCTGGGATCAGTGGCTGGTTGAATGGGTTGATGGTGAAAACATAATATGGTGGGAAAAGCGAGATTATAACATATGGTGGATAGTTCCTCTGTACCAGAATAGCATGTTTCTGTTGCAAATGAGCATTTCTGTGGAAAAAGTACAAAATGCTGTGTAACTACCACCCATCCAAGAGACAGGATAGCAGCCTGCTCCCTTACATCTAAAACAAGATGGGCTGTGGGTTTTGGGCTTTGTATTTATGCTGTGCTCATTACTGTGGTATTTAAGTTAGTTTCATCAGGGTTTTTGGTTGAGACCTTTCCTTAATTAAAAACAGGCTTATGTCTGGGGGAAGCAGAGGGCAGCCAGTTGTGCTGTGGATGGCCTCCCACCTTTTCTGTCGTCCTCCTGCCTTGCACAAGAACAGTGCTAACATCCACACCTCGGCTTGGGGCCAGCACAGCTCTAGCAGAGCTCATTAACAGGCTCACTAACGTATCAGCTACCTGAGTGACTGCAAATCAGTGGACTGCAGGTGATTCTGCATGAGACTGTCATTTAAACACCTTTACACTGCGCTCTTCCGATCTACAAATTGTTACAAAGATAGTTTCATGCGCGCTTTTGGATCTCCTGGGGAAGCGTGCCCATGTTAAATTGCAGTGTTGGTGCTCTTTCTGAGGATGGCTTTGCTTTTCTGGACAACTAAAGGCCAAAGAAGCAAGCAGCAGGGCTGGATTTTTCCATGGTCAGTGTCCACGCTCAGGCTGGCTGTTCAAACTAGCTGAGTGCATTGCCTGCTGGAGACATTTAAAAAATAAAATAAAAAATCTATCTTTCCTCCCAGTGTCAGAATTGGAGCTCACTTCCCTCCCCTTCCCTATTAAACACACCTTCAGTTGTAGATACCAAAATCTCTTCTAAAGTTCCAACCACAAACAGGGAGCTTTTTTGGCCTGGCTGCCCTCCCTCATATTCGATCTCACACACTGCAGTTTGTGCAAAGGAAACGGGATTCTCCTGCCTCTCACAGGCCCTGCATTCTCTGTAGCTCTGGCACTGGAAAACATCTGCTGCTTCTATTCGGCCTGAAATAGTACTGGTGTCAGGACCCAAACAACAAGGAAATAATCTGCTTTTTTCATGCTCTAGAGTCTGGCTCCAATTTGTTACAGACCCCGTTCATCCAGGTCAGAGAAGATGATGGATGTTCACACACCTGACAACAATAGGAAAAGGCTGGTGGCATGCCCTTGGAGCAGCAATAAAGGAGGGAGTAATTTTTTTTACATACAAGGAAAAATAATTAGTGAGTCAGAAATAATTTTGGTTTGCAAAGCACAGAGACAGTTTGGATGTTTCGCAAACTAGCGGTGCTGTTGCATGCAAACATGATGGTTTGGCAGCTGGAAAAATGTGGAGTTGCCCTATCATGACTGATCTTTGTCTCCTTTTGTCTTCTTGAGGATGCACTGAGCTACCCAAGGGTATACAGAAAATTATCAGAGGCTTTACAAAATAGGCTGGAGCTTTATCTAATGATGACAGTATAGGACATTGTGCTGGCATGCCAAAGATTGGCTTGAATATATGTAGAAGAAAAATGTATGAACCGAGTGACAAAACAATGTTACAATAACCAGTCTGGGTGCCTAGGTTCTGTACCCAGCTGTGCTGCTACTGAGCTAAAGCAGGCCTTGGGAAGTTAAGCTAATGCCTCCCTGTTTTGCTGTCTATGGCTACAAAATATAGGTGAAGTTTACTCAACTTTGAGGTCAATAGCCATAAAAGTCTTTTTTATTAGAGCAAGCCTGGCAGGTTTTTGTTTGTTTGTTTGTTTGTTTAAAAAAAGGGAAAGGACAGCCCAATCTTCAGTCTTGATTCACACATGCAACAAGCTTTAGGACAGTAACAAAGAAAGAAAATGAAAATAAATATGTGCACTACTGTGCTGGAATGGGAGGACTGCTTAGGATGGCTTGTCTGCTAATTTTTTGTTCTTGTTGTTCCCTCCCTCCTCTACCATGAATAAGATGTTATACTTAGTAGTACCAAATACCCCTTCAGCCTTTGCCTGTTCTATCTATGTTACTTTCTTGTGGTCAGGCTTACCTGCAGATGCTTGGCACTGAAGCGTGGATGTCAACCAGCATGTTTCTGTTTCTGCTGGATGATCACGGATACAGTATTTTTTTTCTCTCCATGACTCAGTTACTTCCTCTGTAAAGAGAAGCTGCTAATAGTCCTCATCATTGTAAACTGTGACCTTCTGACAAAAGACTGACAGTAATCTACTGACTTAAAGAGCTGTCCCAGGTTCTCCACTGCCAGAATGATCTTGCGTAGATCCTTTGGACAAACGTACCAGAGGACAGAATTTCAGAAGGCCTTCGCTTAATGGATGTTGAATTCCTCTGAAACCTACTTGCCTTTGGGCTTGTGGACAGGGAACAGTTTTTGTAATGAAAATTACACTGCTTCAATTATACAGCATGTCCACGTTCCTCAGAATCACTGCAAATGCAGCAAGGAGGTTTACTTTAAAAATGTAGAACCAGACTGTGTTAATGACTAAATTATACTGATGGCTGAAGTTTAAGTAACAGTTAATGCACTAATTTCAGCATAGGAAACATACTAAAAAAGCAGTAAGAGCTCCTCTTGATCTTCATAATTAATAAGAATGCCATGATTCTGCAGTATATTTCCACCCACACTTTCTTTCATGTTAACAAGTGGGTAGGAATGCACAGCAGTCAACCCTGCAGAAAGCCTTCTTGCAGAGCACTTTGGTTGCATGGTACAAGCCACGCTTGCTTCCCCGAAGGGTCCTGGACCCACATCTTGCCCCGTGGTTCCCAAAATAATGCTCTCAAATAATCATCATCAGTTGTGCTAGGCATTTCTGGAAGGGAGATGAGTGGAACTCATATCATTTGACTTTAAACATCTCCTTTGCCCTAATTCTTGAGTACCCCTGTAATTCATGGATGTAAACTGTCATTGTTAGCAAGCAATTAATCTTAGTTACTTTACGTGTCTGCAATCTGATGAGGGGAATTGCACCCCAGTGCCTGTTTTGCACTGTTTACATAGGAAGTCTAGACAGCTGGCTCAGATATAGATGCCTGAAGATAGATAAGAGGTTTCTCTCACCTAAGGAGCTACAACAGAATCTGCTGCATATTAGAGGCCTTGCAGTGGCTCTCGGTTGGGTAACAAACGCCTGAAAATCACGGCGCCACTTAGCTGAACTGTTACAACTCTGCAAGATCTTAACAGTTGGAGAGCTGTTTACAAGATGTTTCTGAGCTTTAGTTTTGGCCTAGACTGGATAAGGCCTAAAGCAGTCACTGATCCCCAAGATAAGAACTCTTTCAGCAGCTCTCTAATCAAAGAAAAAATAGATTTTCTTTAAATTACTGCTTTCATCTTGTTTCTCCCACCAACGCTGGAATTTTGTGCTCTGCCACTGAATGCAGCAGACTATTTGTAGTGTCAGCTTGAATGAACTTATGCTCTTGTGGCGGCTGTACTTCTGAGATGATGGAAGTCATGTAACTGGAAGTAGACAACAGTGAAGTTGCAAAATATTTTCAAATGTTGCTGTTTCTGCCACCATTCAGTTCTTAGAGTACATTGGCAGGGAACAGGCATGCATCTAACGGGGATTTCTGGGGTAGGAAAAAGACTGAAGTGGCTAAAATCTGAAACTTTTGCTGACTTCTGAGGTCCTGATGCAACCACCTATTGTGGCCTGTAGATGCCCTCTGTAGCCTTCAAGAGGTAGCTGTCTTTGGGGAATGACTGCAGGACTGGGGTTTTAGTAAGCTTAACCTTTTGGAAAGCAACAGATGACTTGTTTCATCATCTCATGGAGAGGTGCTTTGTCCCTTACTGATGGGTAATAATATGGAAAGATGCCTGAATGCTGTGGCTTCTTATCTGCTGTCCTTATTCAAACATAGCAACACAAATAATGGCAAAACACAATATGGTCTTGTTCCTTTTGTTTCCCTAGATGCATGTGAGAGTATTCCCTACGTTTTAACGTTACTTTGACTGCGTAATGCTTCAGCTTGCCAGGATAATTTAGAAGAAAAAGGCTGTGAAGCTTTTCAGTGATCCCAGCAGCTAATGCAAATAGTCACCAAATCAAAACAATGGATCTGTCAAGTAGAGAGAGTGTTGACTATTTGTGAGAAGCCACTTCTCAAAACAAAATCTATATCATATCACGTAAAGTAGGAGGGTAGCAAATGGCAAAAGGTTTGTCAGACAAATGTGACAGCCCAGGCACTTCAGAGATTGGATACCAGCTTTCTACGTGTGATAGTTTAATTGAAAGCTGTGGCTCTGCTCACCTGTGTAAACTTAACAAGTCCTTATACGTTTGTGCACTGAAGCTTAAGTGTGCTTCTTGTCTGGGATTATCAGCACAGGGTTGCTTGTCTGCATGCAGCCCCTGTGAATAAACAAATGGTTATTGGGAAATAGCAGTGCCACTCTGTACAACAATGGGAACTCAACAGTTATTTTCATCCTGACGCTTCGTTTGGGAAAAGCAGTGGCAGCGGAAGCTGAGTGGGGGAGCTCTTGATGGAAAAGGCACAAATTCAAGCCTGTGCTCTGGAGCAGCAAGAACGGGTCCTGCGGCCACACCGCAGCGGATGGTCCCGGCTGATCTTTCCCTCTGCCTCTGAGAATTCCCCTGAGAAAGTTTAGTCAGAGAGGCAGGCTTGCCAAAACGACTCAAGGAAATGACTTAAGAGCTGGGAAATTTTTCTAGTTTCATCTCATTGAAGCCAATAAGCTCAATTCTCCTCTCAGTCTTGCATCAGCGTTGCAGAACCTGTGGGTGTGAGGGAAGCCTGACCCGGTGGTTCAGGCCTGGCGCCACAGCCTCTGGTGGTGGGATGCCCCAGGTCGCTACTGGGACATGAATATGGTAGTCATCATAGTATATGGCTATTTGAACAAAGAAAGTATAGTAGGTGTTATAATATATGGCTATTTGAATTAAAAGCCCTTGGGATGACAGCGTTTTCAAGAAGAAAGCAGGGCCTGAGCAGCCTGCTCTGGTGGTTGGCAACCCTGCCCAGAGCAGGGGGGGTGAAACTAGATGATCTTTATGTTCCTTTTCAACCCAGGCCATTCTATACGAAAAAAGTGCTTTTAAGATTTGAGTCTCCTGCTTCTGAAACACAGAGGCAATGAGCAATGTGCCAGCTCGCAACGTCGCGTGTCGGAGCTGGGCCCTGGTCCTGCAACAGTGCAAACCTGAGGGCAGGAAATGGCATTGAGCCACGGGCATACCACGGGCTAGTGGCAGGCAAAATGTAACCCCACACTTGCTGACCTTCTTTGTCATAATGTAGACATAGGGTGGTAAATTAAATGTTTACTTGGAGGTTTTAGCAACAATAACAAAATAGAGAAGATAAAGCAGAAAATTGTGCAGTTGATCACAAATAATGAGGTTTAATTTCTGAACAGTACTAGATCTGAAATTCATCTGAAAACATTAGAGGTTTTTTGTTTGTTTGTTTGTTTTTTCTCAAAACTGCTTTAAATTTACACTCCCCCTCCTTACAGAACACCGGGCTGTGGGCAGCACTTCTCGCTGGTCTCTCTGGAGCTTGGAGCTAGCAAAGGGTGGTCACCATCACCGCTAGCATCTTGTTAAGGGAAAACCCTCAGAGCTGAGGATGTGAACTGGCAGAGCTGGTGAAGCCAGGTGAAGATCATTCTCCTGTTGGAGTCCAGAGAAGGACTCAAGAGGCACCTTCTCTTGCAGCTCCTTTCTCCTGGTGACACGCTGTCTCCCTAGGCAACTACAGATTAGAGAGGAGACAAAACATCTTGCATCCAAAACCGCAAAGCACTGACTTGGGTTTGGATGTAGGAAAATACCAGGGAAGCGGAGTGAGCGAACAGTTGAAGCAGAGGCGTCGCTGTCGAGTGCTCCAGGTCCTATTTTTGGTTGGGACCAGCCATTTTGCTTTGCTTTGGCTTCCCCTCTGCGAGATGAAAATGAGACTGCTCGCAGGTGGATTGTCTTGCTGAGGCTGTCAGCTCTCATCTTCGGGATGATGCTCTCTTGACTTCTCTGCTCTGCTGCCTGCACCTCCTTCACTTGTACTTCTGCTGTGTTTTCCTGGGCTCCTAATGGGGATATGGGGCAGAGTCAGGGCACCAAATTACAAGACCATTTCCAGGTGGGACCCTACTCCTCTGCCACATGGCTCGTGGCCTTCCACTGCAGTGCCTGATGTGCAAAGTCTGATGTGCAAAGTCTGGTGCTGCCCTTCGTGCGCTCCAAGGTGGCTGCAGAGCTCATGATGCGCATCGTGTGGAGCCGTGGCCCTCGCACAAAGCACTTTCTTTCCTGTCCAAGTTAAAGATTCAAGGTCAGGCACGGGCACTAGATACGACCTAGCATAGTGTGTTTCCACCTGATGTCAGCCCCGTTATGGCTCTGGAAGTGAGCAGGAGGCGGTGAAGGACGAGCGATGCTCATTAGCTCAGCCTCCCCCTTCCTGCCATTGAATGAATGAGTTTCCACAGGCTGCAGGTGCTTTCACTTTGCAGCGTGAAAATCGGGGCTCTCTCATTTTTATTTTTATTTTTTCCCCCAGGAAGCACCTCCAGCCCTTCCTGCTCTCCCCGCATCCATCCCATTTGCTAGGATGTAAACTGGGGTGCGCTCAGCGCCCCTCCCTCCCGGAGCCCAGCCCCGCGGCCACGAGGGAAGGAGGGAGAGAGACCGCATCCCTGCTGAGCCGGAGGTAGGCTCGGCCGCTATTATTCTTGTATTTCCCCTCCTATTTCTTTAGGGAAGGGCTGCAGGCAGCAAACCTTTTCTTTATTATTTTTTTTTTCCATTTATTAATTTATTTTTTAATTTTTATATTTTTTTATTATTATCGCTTATTTTTCGGCTCGGAGGGAGGGTTTCCCAGCCGGAGAGAGCCGAGCCCTCCGCCCGCTCCCCGCAGGGCGGCCTCCGGGAGGAGCCTCCCTCCCGCTCCGCTTCCGCCGCCTCCGCGGCCCGACAACCACAAAGATTTCGGCGGGAGGAGGGGAGGGGGGGGGGCGCGGCTCGGGGCCTTGCCGGGCCCCTCCGCGCGGGGATCGCTTCGGCTCCGCTCGGCTCGGTTCGGCCCCGCTCGGGAGGGGCTCGGCGGCTCCCCGCGGGGAGGGTAAGGGGGGCGCCGGGCGGGTCTCGGTGGGGAAGGGGCGGCCGCGGCTCCCGCAACAAAGGCGGGGATGGACGGAGGGAGCCGAGGGTGGGTCGCGGGAGCTCGTCCTCGGGGTGGGGAGGGGAAGGCGCTGCCCTGCCTACGGGGAGAGGGGGTCTGGGGGGCGAGGGCTCCCCCCTCCTGGCTCTGCAGCCCCCTGAGGGGTGGGCTCGGTCCCCCCCCGGGGGCACCTATTGAGGTGGGAGGGGTGCGCGGTCACCTCACGGATGGGGGGCACCCAAGGGGGCTTCAGCCCTGGGTGGCAGCACTGTAGGTGGGTGGAGGTGGTCCCGGGGGGGTGCCGGTGGTCTGTGGGGTGCCGGTCTGTGGGGTTTGGGTCACGGTGAACGTCTCACTCCGTCCCTGCTGGGAGCAGCCGGACCCGCAGGGCCTGATGCTGGGGAGATACGGGTGGGGGGGGGGGGGGGCGTCCACAATCAGCGCCGGGAGAGTTGGGGTTTGGAAACGGGGAATTTCCTTTGTCTCTGGGAAGCCTGGCTGCTTGCTGGGCTCCGTCCTCCCGCTGGCTTTTTGTTCCGAGTAATCCAGGTATTGACACGATCTGTGTGCTGAAGGAACGGACGCGGTGGGTTTTTTGTTTCTGCTGGTGGCAGAGATGTGCCCTTTAGCAGGGAAGGCCCAACCCGGGGGCTGCCGGCACGCTTGTGAATGAATGGCAGGATGCACCGGGCATCCTGAGTCCCTCAGGACCGGGTCCTGAGCCCCTCGCGTCTCCTGGTACGGAGCGGTGAGCAGTCTGCCTGGGGAAGCATCCAGGGATGGAGCAGAGGCCGGTGGTGGTACCTCGGAGCAGCCAGGCAGCTGCAGCTGTGCTGGGAAGCGCTGCAGACAAAGCACCGTGTCGGTGCTGCTCTGTTCGGTGTCAGTCCCGCAGGCCTGCCAGCCCCGGCTCAGAAACCCACCGTGCTGGGGCAGATGCTGAGTTCCATCAGCCCAACCGTGCGATGGCTGGGAGGGTTTCTGTGCGGTGACTTGCATTTTGAGAAGTATTGGTCAGTGAGCGGACAGAAATATGTTCAGGGTGCCTCTCTGGGTTTGTTGGCCTTAGTCCTTCCGACAGCGTTCCTGTGCCTTGTGGTGCTCCAAGAGAAAACCCTGTAATCAGCAGCCCCATCAGTCCCCCGGTCACTGCTGGGGTTGTGGCGCACGGCACAGCTGCCTGGCTTGTTCTTGAACTTGGGTCGCTCCAAGAAATTACCTGCCTGCTGTTACAGCCCGCCAGGACTGGGGAGGAGAGGGTCTGCACCGAGCAGCTGTGTTCTCACGAAGAGGTGTCACTGCATGCCAGAAATCACCGAGAGCACAGGATTTCAAAGTCACGCCTCTGAGACAAGCCACGAGTTAAAATGTTAGCACCGGCCACTACAGGCGTGTCAGGGAGAAGTGGTGCTGGATCCAGTTTATTGTCTCAGGAGCACTCATGTGGGGGCCTGCCTTCAATTATGGGGAAAAACTGTGTTTTATGAGATGCTCTTGGGGTATGCATGGACTGGATTATCTGCTGAGGCTAAGGGTTGGTATGTGCTTCTCTGACTTCCTGCTGCCTCTGGCCTTGGAGGCTGCCATAATTTATGCCAGCAAGTAGTGCTTCCCGGTGCGTTTCCTCTTTTTCCCTGCTTGTGCTCTTGCGCTGGCAGAAGCAATGATGAAGAACCCAGAGGGGGATTTTCCAGTGCTGAGGGATGAGGCTGTGTAAGGGTATGCACCCCAGTTCTTCCCTTGTGTTACTGGCTGGATAAAATGGGTATAGGCATGAATTCCACCTCCTGCTTGAGGTTGCTGTTTTTAATTATGAAAACGCCTCCTCCGTACTTGAAACTCAGGCGGAAATGAATAAATCTCTTTTTTTTTGTCCTCATCAGGATTATGACAAAGACAATATATAACGCAGACTCCATCCCCCAGCTGCACGCTGTCGGTGCTGCTTTGTGCAGTGTGCACAATGCATGGCAAGGTTTATATACTGACTTCTAAAGCTCTGGGAAAGCCCAGGTACAGGTAGCTGGACCCAAGCACGACTTGTTGCTAGCCTCTTAGACACTGGTATGGACTTATCTTAGAGAGCAGTTACAGTGATAGCTATTTTTTACATAAATATGTTTTATAAGTATCTTGTGACCCGTTTTCCCCTCTATCTCCCAAGGGCTCTGAGCACAAGAACAATCAAGGAAGTTGCTGAGATGGGCCAAAAAAATGTTTTCTAGTGCTTTTCAGGTGCTCTGTTGCTGAGTTAGATGGCAAGCAATGTCTCTCTTGTTCTGTTATCGCTGCTCTCCTGATATTCACAGCAGAGTTTTGGGTCTTGGTTGGTTGGGAGAGCACCTTGGGTGATGTTACTGGGAATGTGGGACCCCAGTAAGACTAGGGCTTTGTAGTGTTAATCGCTTTCCTAAACCAACGCAATGAGGTCAGTCGCTGAATGAAGGAGACAGACTGTCAGAGGTCACGGGAGAGGCCCAGGTAAGAGAAAGGAACTGGACGTGATGTTCCCGAGTCCTCCTCTATTGCTGCCTTCTCCACGCTCTGTCTTTTCTGTCCCACATCAGAGCTCTCATCCTTGTGGCTGATGCTGACAAACACAGAAGCCGTCAGTGCATTGCTGCACAAAGGCTTTCTCTGCCATACCGCCGTGCTCTCAAAGCATTTCCTTGTGCTAAGCTGAGGGTACCCCACATGCCATGTTTGTGTGTTGTACTTTGTTAGCTGTGATGATAAATGGGGCAAATCAAATTTGCTTCCTTCGTATTTGGCTTTAATTTCTTGCTCTTATTACTGTGCAGTGGCTCTTGCTGTAGCTACCAGTGGGAAAAATGACTTCATTGCATGTGACTCTGAGTCTGGCACCTCAAAGTAATACTTACTGCTATTCCTGAAAAAAACAAAGAAACCTCATTTAAAAAGGAAAAAAGGCGGTATTTCTGCATCAGGCTTTTTGGAGCCCGTTCCCATGCTGTGGCACTCTTTTTGTCTTTCTAAGTGAGTGTCTATAAAATAAGCTGGGGCTGTTTCAGAAAGAGCATAAGTAAAGAAAGATGTGTGAAGAAATAAAATGAAGCATTGTTGTGTTTTGTTATCGCAGCTTCGATTTTTATTTTACTTCAGAGTGATGCAATGAAATAAGATGTTGACTTGGATCAGAGCTGAAATTATTTGCTACTTTCCTTTCAGTGACTTGTTTTTATTATGCGAAGCCTTACCTGCCTAGGTGGTTGTAGGGAGCTGTGGGACAGCCTAGGGAAATGCCTTGCTGGGGGTTCTGAGGCAGCAGCACGTCCCCTTCTCCCCATCCCTATCTGTGCTGAAGCACAAAGGGAGTTTGAAGTGTGTTTGTTTTGTTTGGAGAGTTAATGTTCTGAACTCTAATGCTGGCTCTCTCGACGACTCCATTTGTGCCTGGGAAAGTCAACTGATTATTTTAAAAATGTATTTATGCTGTGTCTATAAACTAACACTTCAGAAAGATTTCCCAAGTCTTTTGAAGTGCTGGATGTTAAGAGATAATGGTGTCCAATAGGGCTGTGTTCATCTCTGCTGCTGCAGTTTTTTGAGTGATCTTGGGGAAAATCTTTTCCGTCTCTGTATCAATTTTTCCCATGTGCAAAATAGGTGCTGTAGTTCTCACCTCCTTTGAAGTCTGTGAATGAAAAGCTCTGTGGATGTTGGATATTTGGACCCTGGAACTTAGGTGCTTTTCAGCTGTGCTTCCCCACTCGGTTCCTTTAAAGATAAGGCAAATAAAATTGTATTGATGGTGCCGGAGCTCTTGGTCTAAAGGAATCCTGTTTTCTTTTAGTGAATAACTTCTGTAGTGCAGGGATATTGGCTACACGGGAAGGAATTCACAAAAATTTGGGGTGGCATCAAGAGGTAATTTGATCCATCTGTCTGTTCCGGGCGTTCATCACTGACATTCAGGATGGAGGTTTGAAGATATGTATATGTGTGTGTATATATTTATATATCTTTATCGTGGGCATTGAGGGAGGTTTTACAGCCTCTGTGGAAGGTCTAGCTCAGAACTGATGTAGCTGGAGCTGTGCAGCGTGCATCTTTCCCTTTCAGTTTGTTGTCAGTGCCACTTTGTATATCTGCCCTGTTTGTACAAAGGACCGGTACAAAGGTGTTTAATCAATGCAACCAGCACAACGTCTTTTGCAACGTGTCTGGGAGAAGGCTTCCAAACCAGACATGCTTCTGGCATAATCACTAACAAAGGCTTTCTCTGGCTGATCTGTTCTTCTTCTCTCTTTGACCTGCTCATCTCCCCTTTATTTTTGTTGCATCATGCTCTGAAAACTTCTGTGTCCGCCAATTAGTGCTGGAAACTTTTCAGCAATCCCAGGCAGCTGCCTGTTGAAACAAACCGCACTTTCCCATCCCTTGCAAACCCTCCTCTTCGCGACCTACAGGCACATCCCCTGGTTGCAGAAGCTGTCCTGGCTGCTGAGACAAACCTCCCTAGGAAAGGAGGCCTCTCTTGGAAGATACAGAGAGGCAGCTGCATCATGAGATGTATTTCGTGGGCTTTTTAGCCTCGTATTTGCCCATGTGCAATAATACCTCATTGGCTCTTGTCAGCCCTCTGCATGATGCCTATCCTGGTGATTAAAGCCTGCTCCTTTGCTATATTTAGCTTACAGCTATTTGTTTTATAACACTGAGGTCCTTGCCATGCAAACTGGAGTAGGTCAATCTGCAACCTTGAGTAAGTATGTCTGTTTCTCTGGATGCATGCTTCCCGGCTGGAAAATTTGGGATGTTCTAGCTGATGATCAATCCATCGCCATTCCTAATGGAGATATAATGACTTACAGTAGGGCACAAGAAGTAGTTCCCGGCCTAGAATGACAGGATGTTTCTGCCTTTTTGTGCTTCATCATGTCTTCTGCTCAAGTGAGCCTGCTTAGCCCCATGCTGTCAGTACTTCCCGGAGTCCGGGTGCCTAATATGAGATGGAATTGTACTGCTTTGTAGGGCTGCACTGCCTACATATTCCCCTTGAAGCGTTACAGGAAACACCTTGACCAAGGCTATGGAGGAAGAGAGTTCTCTGAATCCACGAGATTAAACCACCAGAATGTGGCAGTTTATTTGCTCTCTGGAGGAATATAACATTTGGTGTTATGAGCATCTAAATCAGGAATAAGAAACTAGGTCTGTACTTGAAAGAAGACATGGAAAGCATAGTCTGTTTCTTGCGTTTGCAACCTGCAGCATGTACAATAGACTGAAGGAGCAAAGGCCACCGGATTGCTGGAATTAGAGCTCTTGTGTGTCTGCTCATGGCCTCTTGCAAAGAGGCTACTCAGATGTCTGCTGAAAGGGCAGGCTTGTGTGGAGTGCGCTGCTGAGGCAGGAAGGTGATGTTTTTCCTTATCCAGTTCATCTTTTACATGTCTATTTATGTAGGCTTTTACTGGGATATATGAAGGAGCTTTTTGAACTTGCTAAATCTGTTCCATAGGAAAAAAATCTATATTTAAATGTGTATGTGTTCCAGTAAATGATACTGGCAACGGCAGTGCCTCCTTTGAGTTTAATCTTGATGCATCTGGAGCATTTGCAAGCATGTTTCTTCCCTCTCCCACCCCGTATCTCTGAATCCCCCAACACATTGGCACGGCAGTAGAAAGGTGTGGGAGCACTTCCAGCACACTAAAGTGGCAATGTCAGTCAAACGGGTGCTTTTGGGAGATCATATGGCTCAGGTTTGTGAAATGCTAAGATAGTTTCTGCCTTACGGTACCAGAAACTTATATATTGCCTTTGTTTGAAGAGGTGACAGCTCAGTTTTTGATCTTCCTTTTTGTTTGAAACTGGACCACTCTGCATTAGAGACATTGTGACAGCGCTCTGCCTTACAGCGTACTCAGTCTGTTGCCTGCAATTGCTCTGCGCTTGCTTGGCTAGATAAGATTATATCTTGGCCTCCTTGGAAAATCATGCTTGTGGTCTTGCTTGCATTAGAGGAGAGATTAACGACACTTGCGGTATGTAAACAACCCATTTCTGTAAGCAGTGGAGGAGCAGGGCTGTGTGGTGGCTCTGTGAAGCTCCAAGCAGAGCATGCAAAGCTGCTCTGTCTGTCCTGCCTACCTGCATCCAGGCTGGGTGCCCCCTGTATTTCATCTCGAGATAGGTTAAATGCCATTTTATCACTGATCCATCTAGCCAGCCCCGTTCCTTTCGGCTGCCGGCATCCATCCACCAGGCACTGCTGTGTGAGTGCTCCCCAGCAACATGATAGCTTATGGATGGAAATACTGATTTAAAGCCAGGCTGGGGAGCAGCACAGCTCTTGCAAAGTCTCTGCTGCTGCGGAAGGAGGCTGGGATGGCCAGCCTTCCCCACGTGTGCACAGCCCGTGTCAGGGCAGCCTCCCTCACCCTAGCCAGCCAAACAAGTCTCACTGGAGAACATGCAGCGCAAATGGAGCACATTCGTTCTCCACACCTACTTTGCCATCTGACTGCGTAGGATGGTGCTTTCTTGTTTCACCCTAGAAACCACCTCTAATCTCCTCTGGTACAGGGAGCCATCCTCTGGTGCTGCTGTGGCTCGTGTGTGTGGCTTGGTGTCTGAAGGCATTGAGCTGTAGGCTCTCCTTCTCTGCATGTGGTAGGATCCAAAGGAAGTGACTGCTTCTGCGAGGCAAACTGCAAGGTGTAGGTGAAAGGAACCACAGGGCAGAAGGTGATAGTGTAACGTGACTGATAAGGATGCTACTTGATCCAACTTGCCAAAGTGATTATGATTTTAGGTCATTAATAGGGACGCAATTTGAATAAGAGATGTGTTTCCACTTGTGTTGAGAAGTTTGTGAGCTGTCTAAACTCTTAGCTCTCCTCAGTGCCTTTGTACTGGGGTTCTGGGTGGTAAAGGAGGAAACAGACTAACGCATGCTGGCCAAATGCAAACTTTCTAGGTTACTGGCCTCCCTGTCTCCTCCACTGGTTACGGTGGGAGTTGTGTAGCTGTGTTGGTGTCAGCTGTGGTGCAGGGAAATTGCAGCATTTGTAGAGGCTTAGGTGAAAGCAACAATTAGTGCATGTGGCTGGGGGCCAGCTCCTTCAGTGGGAGGCTGAGTGTGGGCTGGTGAAAAAGCAGGGAGGAGGAAGAGGGTGCTGCAGGGAACTACGCAGTGATGGAGAGCAGGGATGCTTAGGTGGAGGGGACGGGGCATACACAGTGCCTTGGTGCTCTAGAGAGAAAGAAGAGTTTGACTCCTCTGTAGCATCTTTGACTTCAGATCCCTCAATACATATCAGTGGTGTAGCTCTTCTGGTTACAAGGTTGGTACTGTTGTTGTCACCCTTTGTATTTTAAGGAGCCTGCTAACCCCTCTGGAAAAAGAGAAGGGGAGTCCTGGCTGTCAGGGCTGCATTTTGTCCATCAGACAATGCTTTGTATTTCCTTTCTAGCACACCTGATGTATCAGCTTACTGCCAAGGGTCACAGTGTGGGGATGGGTTAGTTATTCCTTCTGCTTTTGGGAGCAGTTGCTTTGTTTGAAGGAAGGAGATTGTTAGCTTTCAGTATTTGGCATAGAGACTGTCCGAGGCCTGGTGAGACATCGTCTGGGATGCAGACTGTATTTTGGGTGCCGTGTTGATAACGGACTGACTTCAAGTGATGCAGGTCTGGAGAAGGTCTGCAGAGATGAATGAGGAAATGGTGAGTGTCATCTCAGGACCTCTTGAAATGCAGCCTTTTGGTTGCGTTGGGACAGTCAGTGTTGCACAAAGGACAGAGCAGGTACGTGGGCAGAAAGTAGGCTTGAATAAGTCTGGCCTACCAAAATCCAGCAAAGACTAAAACTAACACCACAGAACTGCAGGAATGAAAACCTTGTAAGGTAGCTTTATAACTAAAGGAAAGGGCTTGCATCAGGTGCAGAATGGGCTCTTCCCAGCCTTCATCCCTGCCTGAAGTTTCACCACCCTGTGTGTCGACAGGGCCAATTTTTGCTTTTTGGGGCTGTTCTGGGAGGGATTCCATAATAAATGTTGCACCTACAGTAGCAGTGCCCTGGGGCAGGGCTTTGCTCTTGTTCTTGCTACAACAACCAGGTCTCCTCTGCATGCCGAAGTGCGTTAAATGTGTCACTGCATTAACACCGTGCACTTGAGGTGTGTTTGTGGGGGAATATGAACATCTTGGGCAGCATCAGTGGAGCGCAGCGGGGTATTCGGTGGTAAGCATAGCATGTCCCAAGGGGAATACTGTCTGTCACACCAGAAATACTGTGTTCTGCTCCTATTTTCTCTGTTTTCTTTAAACTTGCCGATAATTTGGTCAAAACTGGTACAGCTACGCTGCCATCAGACAGGCTGTCATAACACCACGATGAAAAGGAAAACAGAATTTCTAGTTTCAAAGAACTTCAATGTGCACAGAAAAAGAAAGAACTAGCAAGACTAGCTGCTTTATATTTTCAGCTCTTGGTTGCGCCAGCCTTTGAGTTGCACTGTACAAACCAGGGCAAAAAAAACTGCAAAAAAAAAGTCTTGATTGCAGGTGCAGGTAGTAAAAAAAACACCCCGGGGGGGGGGGGGGAGAAATCAGGGAGGGAGAGACCTGGTCCTGGTTTTGTTTCATAATCAAAGTCCTGGGCAGAGGTTAGATTACCTAAGTGCACAAATCAAACTCTGTGTGTAAAGCTGAGTTCCTGTGAATAATAGATGAAGTGCCAGGGGGAACTTTAATGCTGCATTAAATCAAGGACTCAACAGCCAGGAAATTCCAAAAGTTCAGCTCCTTCTGCAGCTTCGCAAAGGGTGCGTGGCAGGGCTGAGTTACAGTAGGGCTCATATTTAATTGCAGAAATGGTTTCTCTGGTAGTAAAATACCAAGCCATTATAATGGAATATGTTTATCATGTGTCACTGCCTTTCTTGCACTGTCGGCTCTTCTGGTTTTGTCTTTTTTTTTTTCTCTCCCAGACACTGCTTATGTGAGATAACAAACACTGCCTGTGCTTAGAGAACCTGGATTTTGATGAAGCCCCTCAAATTGCATGGGAACCTTTCCATCGAGTAGAGTGGCCACTGAATCAAATCTGAATGAGTCTGTTACCAAGTCTGTCCTTGGAGGGTAACAGTTCTGAAATCTCCATGTCTCTTCAGTTCCCTTTGTATCGGAGTTGTACAATTTTGTGTCATGCCCCTGTGCATTTCTGCAAGGACACTGTCCCCTGCCTTCAGGGCTTGATGCCAGGGAGCAGAAACCCATTTAGTTCCAAGCCCTTCCCTGGGATTTTTCCCATAAATTAGGGATAGTTTTGCTCTGCAATTAGTACAGAATTGTTGCTATCTACAGTATCACTCTTCAGTAGGCGTTTTGCCAGCGTGGGGAGTGTGAGCTCGTCAGCAAGCCCATAATTACTCCCTGCTTTGTTTAGGATGCCTTCCTTCAATGTCCTTTTTCTCCCACTTTGCCTCAGGTTTTACGTTGTGGTTTTTAGTTATAGAATGCAGGGGAGTGCTTTTGTACGTTCTTCCTTTAATAGCCTTTGTTTTATACCTAAATCATAGGATGAGTCTATCCTAATGGTTAGAACTGGTTTTAAGGCTTTAAATAAAAGGCCTCTAGGCTTTCCCTTTGCATTATGTGCTAATTATTTTAAAATTTGAGTGAGGAAGAAAACGCAGCACAGGCTTTTTTAGAGGTTAATCTTTGGGAGATGTAAGGGAAACTGTATAGTGGCAAGAGCTTTCTGGATGAGGAACCTATGTGAGTTCTTAAACTGTAAGGAGAAAAACTTATGGCTGGCAGAGGGTACCCTTGGTTTTTCCCAGTACGTAACTGATGGCAGTGCACCGATTTTGTTCCTGAAGTACTCTGGCTGTTTCCTCTAAGGGAGAAGAAAATGTTTTCTTGGGAGAGGAGTCCAACCTTAATGAAGAACGAGGATCTCTTATTTCCTCTATGCTTCAATTAAATGAAAGGATTTAATCCTAATCTGACGTGCTTCCGAAATAGTTTTCTGATTGCTTCTCAGAAGAGTAACTAATCAGGGAGGTGAGAAGGGATGGGATGATTACCTTGAATCAGATGGAACATCTTAAGGAATTAAAAGATAAAAATTGCCCTTTCTTCTCAGCATAAGCTTTTTATCTACTAGCAAAGCTGCACTTTGGCTTTATCAGATCATCATCTTTATGTTGGCTGGATTCATTTCCCGTCCTTTTTGCAGAAGAGTGAATGGTTTAAGTCTGGCCTTTGGATTTTGCTTTCAAAGCAAAATTCTCTTCTTAAATCCCCAGCCTGTCTTTGCAGCCTGGCCAGTGCTGTCAGGGTCGTGAGCCGAAGGCACCAGATCTTAACCTGTACTTGCCTGTAGCATACAGTCTGGGCAGTAACATGTCCTCGAGTAACGACTCTAGGAGCTTGAGCTTGATTACACGAGAATCTCACTTTTCTTGGGGGAATGGCATGCAGAAAAGCATGAAAACATGAAATGGATGCAACCAAAATGCTCAGAAACAAGAAAAGAAATAACTTTATATAACTTAATATAAGATACCAGTGCCTTTAGGCAAGTAGAGGTTTCTTTTATAAGGTCTAATAAATGAATGCAAGCTGACACTGAAAGCTTTTTGCCTTTATCTTGTGTGCTTGTTGTTGGAGTGCATGAAGAGCTCCTCCACTTATCAACAGACCTGATCTGTCTCTAGAAGTTGGTTTTCAGGGATATGTTGGGCTCCAGATACTGTTTTCAACATTCACAGTGGCTGATGCTGGAGGTTTCTGCAACCAGTAAGGCTGTGATCAAACCCAGAAACGTGTTGAAGGCTTTGTACTCTTTTTGAAATACTAAGCCAGAACACGGGTAGAAAATTAGGTCCCTGCATTTGTTTAACTCTCCTGAATATACATGCAAAGGAGGCGTCCAAACCAAAGTGCTGTTGGACTCAGCTATGCATTGTGTGGCAGCATGTGGGATTGGTTTTGCTTCCTGTAGAAGATGGGGATTTGCCTTGCAATCATAAAATACAATTTCCATTTCTCCATATGGAGTTGCTGTTATTACATTGTCAGAGCAGCTGCGGACAGAATTCCCAGACTTCCCAATCTTTGTCTTTGTTATTAATGTAAGTCTCTCTGCAAATTCAGCCACACCACCACTTTGTTTTATAATAGCCCTGGAAATGGCTGAAACTCTTCTTGCGTTCTCTCTCCTTGCAAATGTGCTGCCGTAGGGCTGCATGTGGAAACCCTCGTGTTCCTCATCCTCAGCGTGCATGTGAGGAAAGCTGGCTTAGGGTTTTAAATGATGGCACAAACAATTGCATCACAAAATATTATCTTAGATGGGAGTAGGTAAAAACAGGAAGAGGTTATTGTGCAAGCCTTTTTCTGTCCAAATAGCTGTCTTTTAAGACACTGATTCAAGATTGAACATGAGTCAAGATTGTTTTTAAGCAAAAGTGTTTTGCTGCTGCTCTACATTGTCTTTGCATTGCATGGAGGGTTAATGATCTGCAGCGACCTTGCTTTCCTTCAGTCTGGTAACTAGGTACTTTATCTTTTTTATGGGTCCTGGTCCTGAAAAGATGTCTGCGTGACTGACTGCAAATTTAAATCCACATGCAAGAAAAGAAATTTTACAAATTTATAAAACTAGAATCCTATATTTTGGCACTATGGCTTTTGGCCATATATGTAATTAAAAAAAACAACTCCATATTTCTCTATGAAGTGTTGCAAACACTCATCTATTTCAGCAGTGCTCAGCTACAGCCGGTCTGAACTTCACGTGTGAATTCAGAACGGAGTCCCAGCCCCTTGCCTAGGGTTTCATGCTGCGTAAACACTTCTTGCATCTGGATCCATCCAGAAGGAAGCACCAGGCACAGGATGGGATTCAGGCCAACTCAGTCTGGTGTCTGGGAACCCCTTCCTGCATTTTGCAGTTGTTTCATTCAATATGAACAGATCCTTAGGCTGTCATATAACCATGAGGGTTTCCTTCTAGGGAGTGTATTGAATATGGGGGCATGCTTTGTTGGTTTTCCCATCTTGAATTGGATGGTATTGCATGTGGCAAGGAAATATCCATGTGCCTTGTTGAGGATAGATGAAGGAGAAAAATTATGTACAAACTGTGTTGCCAAAACTGACAAAGGCTTTTGCTTCCAACCCCTGTTTTGTTATTCCTCTACACCATTTGAGGAGTAGCTGATGTCTAAGAACCTCCAATTGCTTTTCTGTTTTTGTGTGCTGTCTTAATGCTGGCCAGTTTTGTGGAGACTTTATGTATCCAGATATATCACTTCTCATGAAAGGTATTTTCTTGAGGCCTTTCTGTACTTAGCTGAGAGCAGTTCTCCATTTCAAATCTGAGCCTAGGTGACTCAGATTTGGCTGTCCCCTTTTCCAATGGAAAGATGGAGAACAGAATGTTTTGGTCATTTGAAGCAAGCTTTCATATTGTGCATTCCTGGGATGTTTTTCTTGGTTGTGGGAACACACAGAGCCATTCATCCTGGTATGAAAAGATTGCAAGAAGAATCTAGCACAGATCTAGAAGATCTTTGTAGTCTGCCTCATCTTTGAAGAGGATGAAGAAAAACAGAATAAGCTGTGCTGATGGCCCCGGAGCATCCACACGAACTGTTGGCTTTTTTTTTAACCTTGTGTCAGGAGAAAGTCCCATTTCCATGAAGTTATATTGGAATGGTGAACTTACAGCTTCTGTAGGTAATGTAAGGAATAGGGAAGAAAAAATGGCTTGTTGCTTATGTCATTTGCAGCAGTGCATTTGTGTGTGCTCAGCATCTGCCTCTGGAGGCAGATCTTTCAGGATACCATTTAACAGAGCCTGGTGGCATGCTGCAGATATAATCCAGGAGCTCAGAGCAAGTTGCTGTCTCTAATGGAGCAGGACAGTGCCCTGGGGAGGTACTGGCCTACGTCCCAGGCCTAGGGTATTTCTGCAGCCCAAAAGCTGCACTGGGTGCTTGGGAGCTAACGTGGGACTTGGCTGGCCGGGGGCAGCGCTGCCCTGGGTGGTGAAGATGAGTTAATGGCGTAATTTGGAAGAGCCCCATGCCTAGATTTCATAGGATCCTGAAAATCTGCTCATGTATTTGTATGTAGAAGTGTGTGGGGGGGAACTAGGGCCAGAGAGGGAATATCTGTCCATAGCAGTATGTGTAGACTAGAAAACATCCATCCTCTTTTCCCTGTGTGATAATGTGAGTGTGCAGGTATACCTCATACCCTATGTACCCTATTTCCTGGCTACAGCTACTGGTGATTGGAAGGAAACCTTTTAGATGTGTGAGGTAGCCCACATTTAACCCCTGTCAGACTCCTATGTACTGACAGTCTTGTGTCCGAACCGACAGGCATTGAGCATATCCAGGCCCAGGGTATTTGGGTGCCATGCAGGCTGGTGCTTCAGATTCTCCTTGAATTTGGTGTGTGGCACAGAGCCCCTAGTGAGTACAGATGTGCACTATCATGGCGATCGTATGGTGGAATAAAAGCAGCTCTCTGCTCGGAGGGTAGTGTAATTAGCAGCCTGTGGAGTTCATTTGTTTTTCAGCATCAGTCTGTTGAAAGCAAATGTGTTTGCTTAAACATTTCTGGCAGAATTTTTCATGCCGTGGGAATGCACTTCCTCTTATTTCTCTCCCCCTTGCATAAAAATAAAATCCAGTCATCCTGAGAAGGAGCAGAACAATATCCGGTGACTTGTGTGGCCAGCTGGGATAATCAGGGATGTCAGGGATAATGATGGATGGAGGGAGAATGAACTGAATCAAGTTCCCGTCTCTTCATAGAAAAGGAGTGGAACAGAGGAACAGGCTAAATTCACTGTCTTCCTAAAGTTTGTGTGCTGCAAAGCTAATGTATTAAGGCTATCCATCTAAAAGGCTGTAAAAACTATAAGATTTCTTTTATTCCTGTCTCACTTTCCTGATTAAATTCTTCCCTACAGCTGTTTTATCCTTCCCCCACATTCTCTTATCCTCCCCCCATCCATATTCCTGGCTGGATTCAACTAGCCACTGTGTTTTATCTGGGAGAGCCAGCATCCCTAGCCTTCTTACTCCAAGCACAGCACCAAACCCCATAACTGGAAGGTTATGAGGCAAGGAGATGTGTAAACCAGGGGTGAGGCTGTATTGTGAGGAGAGCAATACATTCAGAGGTGGTGGAGGTGGGCTTGGTAATCACCCTTCATAACGATCAGAGCTTCTCACCTCCAGATTCTGTTACATATTTATCTCCCTATTTCATACTAAATAGAGCTGGGAACTGCAGGCAGCCTCGTGTGCAGCTCTGTGGCAGCGCCTGGGCCTGACTGGCTCAGTCGCAGAAAGTCTGCTTTCTGCCTTCCTTAACGCGAGCTGCTTGCTCTTGGCCGTTGTTTCTGATGTGTTTGGATCCTCTCAGCATCCAAGCAGCCATGATTGCTGTGTAGGCTGAATATTCCCAAGTTGTTGCAGTCCTGAAGCTGCCCCAGGTTTTGAACATCCATAGTGGGGAGTGTGGGGAAGAGATGGGGCCCGATCCCTTGGGTTTTCATGCAGGCTCCCCCCCCCCGGTCTGTCTACTCCTGATTCCTCCCTTCTTTGTCTCTTTAAGCTGCTAGATGACTGTTACTGCCGAAACACTCTGGTGTCTCGGTTTTGTGAGCACTCAGGAATAGTTTTGGAATTCTCGGTGTGGTTTCTCCTCCCCTGTGTCTGTCTGCAGCTTACCCTGGAGCCCTGCCAGCCCCCGCTCGCTTGGACCAGCCTGCCCTGAAGTCCTTACTCATGCCTTAATCACTTCCCGGCCCTGCTATTGCAGTCCCCCCTCGCAGCATCTGCAAGTCTTTGCTATGTCAGTTCTCTCAGAAGCTGCATGCATGGGTCTGCCTCCTTCCTTGTCCTGGGTGTCCCCTGCCTTCGGGCTGCTCCCTGTGCTCTCTCCTAGCAATTCCCTTTGCTATTGATGTTGCCCCAGCTCACTTTTCTGTGCCACCTTCTTCTGCCTGTGTCCCAGCCTGCTCAGTCAGCCAACCTTAGCTTCCTTTTTGCTGATAGTTTCAATTTTGTGATTATTTTTCTTTATCCTTTTTAGGAATGGTTTGTTTTTTTTTTTTTTCATTTTTCAGCAGCCTAGTCATTTCCTTTATTTTCTTTTTTTTTCATCACTCAACTTTTTGCTGGAGGAATTGCGTGCTTGTTAATGCTATGTGCATTTTGAGGTCTTACTCCATTTGCTTACTGGGAAGGGAATGGCACAGGGAAATGCTTGTTTTTTAAATCCTTGTTTTCTGTAACAAGGTTTTAGATTTATCCTTAATGAGAGGAGCTAAAAGCCCAGTCATGAACACTGGCCACTTCCCTCTTCCTCCTATCAATTTGGGAAAGCTGCCCTGAAGTTTTGTGAAAATGGGGACCATGCAACAAAGGTCTAGTGTCAAGGCGTTGTAAAGTGCCTTTGAGACTGATGCTGCTTTCACAGAGCAGCAGAACTAGGTTTTGGCTAATGGATGAGAGTCTAGAATCTTAAACAAGTCAATGATTTTAGTCACTTGAATCCTAAACAGAATTTAAATACTTGTGTAGTGGTTCTGTGAGGTTTCCACTTTGATCTGTGTCTCCAGGGTTAAAGTGGGACAGCAAAGGAAATTATCACCCTTTGGGTTAAAAAAAAAAAAAAAATCAGCTCACTTGCCTGATTCTCACAGGGATGTGACCAGAGCTGCAGTTTTCTGGAAGCCTGTTTGATACTCTCCCACACACTCTCCAATTTCTTTATTCTCTTTTCCCCCAGGTCTGTGACGATGGAAGAGAAAGTCCATCATCGAGAAGCCTGAACAGTGATACCAGGACAGCATTTGAAACCCTGGAGATACTAATCTGACATACAGGAGGCAGCAAATATGTTGAAGCCAAGTGGACTTAAAATCCCTGGCAGGGCAGGGAAGCACTCTAGCCCGGTGGGACGAGCGTCGGGGACGACTGCAGCTGCTGTCACCACTAGTTCAAAAGAAGGTAAGGACTCGATCCAGCCGGGCATGAGCTGACCCAGGTTATGATCAGCTTTAAAAGCAAAGGCCCAGTGGTGCCAGTGTTCAATAGGATGTGATATTCCTTGTTTTGTAAGATATTGAGCATGGATCAAACCAAGCGCATGGGGCCTCTCTCTCCCACCTCATGTGCAAAATGGGCAAGTTGTGGAGTGGGTGAGATGGATGGATCCTCTGGTGTTTAGAGCTGATAGAGGTACTGCCTCCTGTCATGCTTGTTTGTATATGTGTGATTGCTGTAGTGATTGGACCTGTCCAGAAGCATGGGATTCTGAAGATGCATAGCCCCTGGCCCAAGTTTAGGCAGATTTAGCTGACAGTGTTTTTTAGCCACTCACAAGATGTTGTGCTGTGATGTGCTCTCCATACAACTGCAAGACATTCAGAGAGGGCACTGTGTATGCATGCCTTTACATACATCAACGAGGAGCTGGTAATAATTAGACAAACAGGAGCCTCACCCATGACCTTCTTAGACACTGTTCTATAACTATTGCTTCTGGCCTGTGACAATGCATGAATGAGAACCAGGCAGTTAAGGTAATTTGTCCTGTGCTAATTATCTCAAATTAATGCCTTTGTTTCAACAGAATCATTTGAAGCACTGGGATGTGTGGATAATGATTTACCTAGACATGCATACACGTGCTTCACTATCCACTTATCTATATCCAATGTATGCATAAGCTATACAGGCTGCCGTTATGCAGCCTAACTAACTTCAAAAGTTTGTAGTACATTTTATGTAGCACTTTTTCTGGCTTCTTTGACTGCTGTTTGTTTTTTTTATTAGGTACATTTTAGCAAGCATTCAAGGTGCAAGTTTTGTATGTAAGGATTTTCATTTCACTTGGAGGTTGTCTTCCATTTTAAGGGGGGGTAAAACATCAGGAAAAGGTACTTGTACATTCGGTATATTACACTGGAAACTTTCCTTTTGAGAAAGTTGTTGGTGTCTGTGTGAGATCTATCATGCTGTTGTCCCACAATAATTCAGACCACTGCCCACATCCATGGTAACTTTGCTGTTTGCTTCGATCCCAAAAATACATGGCCCTTGGCAGAAGCAGAGAAGCTTTTGTTACATGGGATAATACTATTTGCTTTAGTATGCTATGACAAATTAGTCTGTGATAATGATATTGCAAAAGTGAGTTTTCACCACACAGTGCTGTCTCTTTTGAGTAATGCAGAAGTATTAGTTATTAAAAAAAAATACCCCACATCTATTAATTTTCTTTTGTGCTGGGACATGTGCTTGTCCCTCAAACACCCTCCATTGAGAGCTCTGGTTAAGGCACGACCTCTGCAGAGGACTTCCATGCAAAGATCCTGCTCACTGCTGAGCAACCTTGGCTATGCTTTGTTATTACATGTCAGGGGCTCTGCTTTGCTCATGGATTTCTTTAGCTGAGCTTCCTCGTCTTTCATTGACAGATAAGGGCATACATCATCTCCTATTCTGTTTAAAATAAACAAAAAAAACATGTTTTTTAAACTTGTTTTAGCATGTACTGCAAAGTGTTGATTGAGGGGTCAGTCACCACATGAGATCATGGGTTGAATTCTGGATCCTGTTGTGTCATATAGTATTGTAAGGAGTGGAGCATCAGCATTTTTTCTCAGCTGGGGACTTGGTCCTAGTGTTTTTTTACATTAGAGTCATTTCTTAATTCAGCATGCAAATCGGAGATAATAAAAGCTCCTTACCTATGTTTACTAGGGAGAAACTCTAACCATGGACATTTTTGGATAAGGTTTATCTGTTTGTTCTGAAATTGTTTTTTCCCTCTTAGAACCTAGCTGTGATTGAGAAATAAACTGTGACTATTTAGCTACCACTAGTGAATCTCTCAAGGCACTTCATGCTGGATTTATAATTGAATGTGTATTGTGGAGTTAACTTCAGATGATTTTTATCACAAGAAACGCTGAGGGAACAGATCCCAGGCCTGTCTTTCCATTCTGAGGCTTTGCACAGAAGCATCCCAGTGAACACAGCGCGTGTTGCAGTAAGAGAGTTGTCACAGAGAGCAGCACTGGGGTGTGATGAGCCATTAAGCTGAATGCAGCACTTGTTTGCTGCAGCTTCTTTGTGTCTTGTTCAGCTACACCCATCCATCAGCATGAGAGACATTCAGCAAAGCCAGCCAAGTGCAGGCAAAATCCAGATCTAAACTGTTTGACCTTAGCATGAGATGTTCTTTTAAATATCTATATATCTATATATCTATATATCTATATATATATATATAGATAGATTATATATAGATATATATATATATATCTCCTGGAAAAATAGGGTGTATTGAGAAAAGTTTCAGAAGGAAGGGTGTGGTGGTGGTCTGTAGCTCTTGGGGTATTCGCAGTGCTAGTGATGTTGGAGTGGTTGTTGGTCCTGTGCCCCTTGGGGTGGTGCGTGGGGGCTTTGCAGGAGCTGCTGAGCTGCCAGAAGACACCACACGGAGCCATTCCCACCTGGAAGGTGAGAACAGAGCACGGTGGGGCTGTTAACATAGCGTGTACTGTGACAGGGCTTGTAGTATCACTCTGGTGTCACCCCCTAGCTTCATCTTCCAGCTTTTGTATCCTTCCCAAGAGCTCCTGCTGTGTGTATGCCTGGCCTGTAACCATTCTTCCTCCTGCAAATCTCTCCAAAGGCCTGGCTGGCCCCTTGCTGCTTCCTGCTCTTCTCCTTTCTGACAAAACTCTAAAATGATGGGAGAAGGGTGCACCCCAAAATCTTGTTGAATTGTCTGTTCGCTCCTCTTTGTGGGTGGCAGCATCTGTGCTGGCTGTGGGGCCCAGCCACAGCACAGACAGTAACAGGATTCAGCTTTTGTTGGGGGGAACCCTAAGAGAATTTTTTTTTTTTTTTTTTTTTCTGTTAAAGCGATCTCTTTCTCTTTTAGAGCCACGTGTCCTCATCACTAAAATCCTGACCATAGCAGGCAGTGACATAAACTTCAAGGATAGCTGCAGCCAAAGAATCTGGTGGTAGATGGCCGGGAAGATTGGTTTTCATTACCCTTCCTGGGATTAATCAGGTCTGGGCCACAATGAGATGATGGAGCTCTGCCCTGTCCTCACTCTGTTGTTTTGATGGCCTGCAAATATTCAAAACATATATGAATGCAAATTCCAGGAACGTGAGTTTCGTTGGTGTGTGATGGCCTATTCTGGAAACTCTAATGGAACAGAAAAGAAGCTCAAACTGTTCAAGACTTAGCTGTGATAAGGCAGTTTCATTTTTTCATTGCATGCAGCTTTGCGATATATGCTTGCCTGAGTTCTTTGTCTTTTTCAGCCACAGCTGCCAAATTTAGCAGATATTTCTGTGAAAAGTGAAAGTGCTGTTAGTTTTAGGTTGCTTTGCATTACAGGTGGCAGCCTTTTGGCCTCTCAGTGCCTCGCTGCAGGTAATTCATGGCAGTACTGATAAGCCAACATCCTCAGGAGGAGTTAACTATGCTGGCCTGAGGGCTGCTACATCTGGAGGTCTGCAGTCAGCACCCAGTGCTTTCCTTGATGTCACAGCACTGGGGCCTTTTTAACACAGAGGGACAACAGCAGAAATAGGGAGGCTGAAAACAATTTTCTTCTGTGTTTAATGAGAACAGTGACAAGAGCTCTTTCTGCTTAACTTCCCTGTTCTGTCACTGCCCATGAATGTGTCCTCGTGATATACTAGGTGGCTGCTGGATGGAAGGATCCCCCATGCAGGTTGATGGAAGGTAACCAGTTTTTTGGGGGGTTACCAAATACAGAGCTGCAACACTGCTCTGTTTGATTTGCTACCTTGTGGAAAGAGAAGTCTCCAAAGCTTGAAATACAGTTGCAAAAGAAAAGCATAGGTCTATTAAAGTGTAGAATTGAAATGCAACAGTGTACAGTCAGTTGGCTCCCAGCATCTATTGACTGTGGAAACATGGGGCTGCCTCAGGAAGACCACATGCCTGGGTTGTCTTCCAGATCAAAAGGTGTTCACTCCTCAGTTGTACCTGAGAGTTGTCAGAAAGCTGTTAGATGCCAGTGAGTATTGGAAAGCTTCACCTTTTCTTACTCCTACCTTACCATAAGCTGATAAGTCTTGTCTGCAGAAGTGCTATGTACTTTCTTTTATTCTTACTGGGGAATACACGAAAGTGCTTTGATTTCTTGCTTTGATTTCTTCTTTCTCTTTCCCCTAGTACTCTGTTCATATTCTTTTGTAGAAAGTCAAGAGCCTCTCATCCGTCTCTTCTCTCTCTTCCTTTTCCAGGCAGTGGAGGTGTACCTTGTTAAACCCTTCCATGGCAACTCACATCTGATGTAAAATACATATATATATACATATATATATATATAGCCATAGCATGTGAAGAAAAATTGTCTCAGTGTATTTGAGTTTTGTTCTGGAAACTATTATTCAGAATCCCCAGTTTCTTATCAGCTCACGGCTTGTCTCTTAGAGCTTTCTCACTGTGGAAACTGTCTCCTACCTGACCTGGCACTTCTAAACTCCCACGAGGTAGGAGGGCTTTTTGTGGTGCTATTTTGCGTTGGGTATGCTGTCTGGTGGTAGGTGTGAGCATTTCTTATTTTTTTTTGGTGCAAGGCAGAGCTGAATGGGCATTTCCACTGAAAGTCACTGGGAGAGAAGCAGCTGGCATGGATTGCTGGAAAACTTTGGGTTCAAGGAGCGGTGGCCATGCTGACTATCCCCCTCCCTTTCTCTTCTGTAAGGCTGGAGCAATGGAAAAATAAGTTCTGCTTCTTTGTGGTGACTATTTTCCTTAAAACCAGACTGAAAATTCATCTCTAGCTGCCTCAGGAGAAGATTTCCCGCAAATGCATTGGCTTATTTCCCATGCTTCAGCTAAAGTAAGTTACTACCCTCAGCCGTGTGTACAGGAGAAGTTTCTGTGCAAATCTTCACACCTTTGGGGGTCACTATAAAGGGCTCAATATAGTGTTTGGATTTCTCGTTTCTTAAAAGCTCATATATCTTTCCCCTCCTCCTGGAAAAGTCTGCTTTTGCCTGGAGCTGCAAGGTGGAGAGTGAGTAGGAGCTGTGATGAATGGGTCCCCACAGCCCTCCCAGCTGGCGGAGCAGGTGAAGCTGCTGGGAAGGAAAGTGTTCACATTTCAGCATGTTTTCTTCTGCTCAGAGCAACATTGGAGTAACTTAGAGAAGAAAGTATTTTCTCTTTATGCTGCATTAACCCATCAGCTGGTTCTGGCATTCAGCTTACAATGCTTTTTAAGGTTCTTAAATCTCTTCTTCAGTTAAAGAATGTTGGCAAAAAGGTAGGGGGTGGGAAAAAAAATATTTTATGCAGACCAGGGATGGTCAACACTGGGATTTCTGTGACAGAGGTAGAAAAACCCAAACCTGTTTCATTTTCTGCAAGATTTAAATGCATCCTGTCTGAACCCAGCCTAGATCCTGAATTTTACAGATTAATCCTGTCTTGGTGAATGGGCAGATGTGAACATCTGTGACCCAAATATCATATTTGGGCATGTCTGTGGGTGTCAAAACATTTTTCAGTATTATTGCTTACAAACTGTATTGTGATGGTTAAACTCTACAGAATTGCCGTTACTTCTGATGAGAAACAAATGCTCAGAACTGTTAGTGTTTGCTAGTTTAACATCCTCTTTGTGAGCATTGTATGATGCTTTTGTCCACTAAAAATAAAAGCAAAGCAGGCTGCAGCACCGTTAAAGAGCTCTCGACAACTGGCTCTGCAGGCTAATTAAACTAAATAAGTTGCACTGAGGGTTCTGTAAGCCTGGGCTGTGCTGGTTATCGGGGCAGTCAGTTGCTCATGTCTTCAGGTTCCAAATCGGCCGGGGCTGGTTATGTCCTGCTGTAGTCACTGCTGTGCTGAGATGAGCTTCGCTTTATTCGGGCGGTAGCTGGGGTGGGTTTGCTGATGAAGTGGTTGGCTGCAGTTGTAGAGCTTGCTCTAGGTGGGACCTATGACCAGAGGTTTGGGATATTTAGAGCTGACACCTCAACCTGAATGTGATCCATCACCCCCCACATCGCAGAAGAGGCCAATGGAAAGGGACGGACAGCCAGGACTGCTCCATCCCACCTCTTCAAATAAGGGGGTTCCTATGAAAACCAGATGGCTTTTTTTTTTTTTTTTTTTTTTAATCAGGGTTGGATCATGCTTTGAGGCTTCTGGGAGAGGGGTGAAAAGTTCTTTTTGTCTTCTGATTGTTTTCTAGACGTGCAGCTGTCTTATGAGGGCTGATCTTAGTTTCAGAGACTCAGCAATTCTACATGGAAAAGTTTATTCACAGAAATCTAGACCCCATCGTCTTTAACAAGCTACACCCATGTGTGAATTCTGCCAAAGGAGGGTAAATCTCATCACTGCCTTAGCTCCTCTGTAGGATTCCTGCCTTGCTGCTACCTTCCTCAGTGGGAAATCTTAGCTAAGTGTTTTTATTCATCTGCAACAGGATTAATAGCAACATCTTGGTAAATTGACGTGGAAATCAGTTGTTTGCCCCCTAAAGTTTCTCAGGCTTTTGTTGGAGTAAATTGTCTGCAGGCATAGCAAAAAGAAGTCATTTCTATCGCCTCAAGGTTTATTTTGCAATAAAACAGAAAGGGAAGGTGTCCTTGAGTGAGGAATTCACACCTAGGTAATAAGAGGAAGCTTGGACAGGTTATTCTTAGGTAATTGCTGATGGTTTGGCACTGCTTTAGTGTAGGCTTTTTTATTAAGCTGCAAGACAGGGTGCTGAGGCTGCCTGCCTTTGTACCGATCTATTAATTCTCACTCTCAAATAAAAATGAAAGACACTAAACTACTGTTTTGTCTGAAACAAAAGAAATGGGACTGTGGTGTCCGGAGCGGCAGATTGACTGGCACAGACATAAGGAGCTAATTCTTGTCTATTCAAAGGCTTTGTGGTTCTTTATTAATATTAACTTGGGGTGTTGTACACTGGCAAATTGAGAGAAAAGACCCCACACCATGGGGCTGGAGGCTGCTATTATTTCTCACAAACGTTTGTTTTTGCCACTTTGCTTCTGGCCTCATGGCGTGATCAGCAGTGTCAGCTCTCATCTGAGCCCTCAATTAAATCCAGGCTGCAAGCATGAATGGCTATTCCTCGAGTTAGGTCAGCAATCACCGCTGAGAATGCATCGTGGTGCCTGTAAGGTTTCATTAGGCCTTGCTTTATCTTAGTGGGCCTGTGGTGTAGTGCCCACAGCAGCTTTAGTCCCGAGGGGAACCGGGAGGGCAACGTGTCATAGAGTGTGCCTTAAAATCGGATGCCTCTGACTGCTGCAGCATCAACAGGTTATTTAGCTGCTAGTAGTAACAGTACAGCACCCACAGGCACACGGGCAGTCGTCCGCTGGAGGAGTCATCAGATACCTGAAGAAAACAAGTGTTTTCAAAGGCTGCACAGAAGAGAAACCGCTAATGAGTGTGAATGGCTTGTTAATTTTGGACGGAGAAATGGGTTGCTGCAAAGTGTGTTTGGAAGGTTGATAGGGAATTGGTTATGGAGTGCTTCTGTAACATTGCCTTCTTGCAAATGGTGTATTTAATAGTGCAGGTGTCTGCAGTGCAGGAGGGGGCCAAAGGCTCACAGTACGTTATTTCACAGTCAGAGTAGCTTTTGTCCCACTTCTCCAATAAGGTTTATCCCTGTGAAGTGTGTGATGCTGTATTCCCCCACCAGCAGCCCTGAACTCCTGTGCAGCAGCAGGAAACTTCGGAGCCTCCTAATCAGTGTGGAGCTGCACAGCCCGGCTGGCGAAGCACGCTGGTGGCTGCCTGCTTTGGGGAGAGCACAGCAGGGCTGGGGCTGGGATGGGAGGCGTGTGGTGCCTGATGGGGTGGCTGGGGTGTAACACCTGCAACAACCACCAGCAAAGCTTTGTGAAGGGATCACTGCAGCTGAGTGCTGTCATTTTCTACCTCCCTTCCCTTCCCATCACTAACATAGCGGGTTTGCAATGTCCTGAGTGTCAGTCACACAGCTCTGTTTAAATCCTCTTCCTCACGGACACTGATGCTTTCATGAGACTTTACATGTTTGCTTCTAATGCCCATTGTGCATCCAGAAGCCAGATGTTTTCTGGCATGGTTGTGGATCGACTGTTTGCGTAGGACTTATATTCAGTTCACACATACCTTTCGTAAGCCACTCTGCCATCCTGCAAGTGGGAATAAGTTTTGTTCTGGGTTTTCTAGATGTGTGTTTTTTTTCTTTTTGTTTTGTTCTGATGATGGTGTTCCCCCTTCTCCATTCTATTTCCCCTCTTTTGGAGGGAGGGGACCTTTGGCAGCCTTCCTTTCCCAAGGAGAAGTGATCTGAAGCAATGCAGAAGGGCATTGAATCAGTCTTGATTTAATCAGCTTTACAGGTGACATCTAGCGACAACTGGGAGTCCGATTTTAATTGTCTTAATCATTAGATGCTCTTAAGAGGATTTGATATAGTTAATCCTTAATATTCAGTGCGCTCGTTGTGGAATGAGATGCGAGCACACGCAGAAGGCATGTGGAGGTCAGACACCCTCCTGCTCTCTGTCTGTAGCTCCTCACAGAACAGCAGGGAAAGAAAACCCGCTTCCCACAGATGTTCAGCTTATGATGGTTTGACAAGATAGAACCAAATCCTGTTCAGCTGGCCTGGTGCGAGTCTGCAGGAACATCAGTGCGCTTACAGTTACACCCATCGAGGTGAGGGTGCAGCTTTGGGGCAGAATCTCTTCCTGCGTGTTCTGTCTTGAACCATCGAACTAATCCTGCAAGAGCAGATCAATGACTAGAGGCCTGAGCCAATGTTCATTGGAATTAAAGGGAAGATTCCCTTAAGTACAGATAGATTTTGGATGAGAACCTGTAGGATCAGTGGCATCAGACTGCTGCTGCATAGTGTGGGCTGTTGGTCTGAGATACCTATCACACACCAGTCCTGTGTATGAGCATCCCCCTTGAAGCAGTTAAGTTGGTGAATGGTGAATTGGTGTCAATAAAAGCCTTAAAATATTTAGAACACAGGGACTTGGATGTCTTTGTTTTGGGTCTACTGGGTATTTACTTATTTTTTATAAAGGAGCTAGAAAGTAATTTGCCCTTAAAAAAAAAAAAAATGAAACTTGTATGTAGTAGTAAGGTCTGTAAGAAAACTCCATGCATCACAATATCTGCTATAAAATAATAAAACCTGTCAAATTGGGCTGCCTGTGACAAAAGGTTCAGAATACAGTCGGTCTCTACTGCAAGGTGTGACCATTGTGGCACTGCTGTTTTCCAGCACAGTAGCTACGTGTGCTTTTATGAGTTTCTGGGCTGTGGATGGCCCAGAGGACACAGCAGAACACTTCAGTCTGCAGAATTCTTTGTGAGAATGGAAATACTTTCTGCATGGGGATTTCAAATAGTTGCAAAGGAAGATGGTGATGAACTTTGCTATGGCTAAGTCTTAAAAGACGAAAGTACCCAGAGAATTTAGGAATCGGTTTGTCTGATCTAGCATGCTGCCAGTGCCCTAATTCACAGGGACCGTTAAGCAGTAGTTAACTGCTGCAGTGGGACTATTCCCAAGTTGCTTTGTGAATTCCTACCAAGCACGAGCTGTAAGTCATTCTAATTTTCTTTAATTATAGGACTGCTATTCACACACGAAACCTTCTCTGTTATAGATGCTCCAAATGCTTCTCCACCACCTGTGGAGCCTGGGGCTCTGATGTAGGTCAGTATTTACACACACAACTTAAAGAACTGGGTCTTAGCCCACGTCATCCTTTGAGTCAGGGGTGAGAGTGGGACGGGCATCCTGGCCTGCGGGATTGTGGCCTTTTGCTCTCCCTGTCCCGGCACCAGGAGCAGCAGCTTCCCTCTGTGATGCTGCTTCCTCTAGTTCTTACTAAGGTAATAAATCTGCAGATGTGGGTACACTTGTGAGTTGACGGGGAATATGCAGTCATTGAGCATGAAGGGAAATGTCTCAGCCGTGCACTAAGGGTGTGATTGTCTGGTTTCACGTTTAAATTCACATTCCCTGAAGATGACAGGAGCTATATTTACTGCTGTGTAGCTTATTTCACAGAATTGCTTACTGCAGAGTATTATGTTTGGAGGTATTTGCTTTTTTTTTTTTTTTTTTAAAAAAAAAAAGGCATCAGAAATTAGACGGGCTCGATTCAGACCTTGAACCAAAACAGTCAGATAAAGGTGGTGTGGTTTTGAGAAAAAACAAGAGTAAGAAGGATTGGTGACATGGTGATTTGCTGCCCTTGCAAAGTGTGTTCAGAAGATAAAAGCATAAAACTGATCTTCTGAAATCACCTGATGATGTTCTGAAGAAAATTGATGTGAGAGAGGGTTGACACATGTGAGTCTTCCAGACCAGTAAGACAGAGATACTGGGACTGGGAGCTTTGTGTGCTCAGGGATTGCCAGGGTGGTACCTGGAAGGGGCTGTGTGCCTTTTTCACAAGGAAGGGGTGAGACATCCGCCGCAAATAGATCCTTTGGATTTTCTGCAAATAGTGCCTGTTCGTGTACAAATCGAATTGGATACTTAGCTGTTTCAGCCAGATATTTGGAATAAAGTAGATGACTCAGTGTTAATCTGCTCTCAGATATCTATTTTATTAGATTAAGCAGACCTCAAACAGCCCAGCAGATCCTGCATCCTGCGTCGTGCAGCTCTGCGTACAATCAGTCCATTGTGCGACCTTCGCGGGAGATATATGGCCTGAGCAGTCTGTGCACGGGTGTGTGTGCGGCTGCAGAAAGCAGCAGCTGAAGCAATGAGCCAAAGCTGTGTTTCAGCAGAGTGCAGCCCTGGGGCTGTACACAAGTTTGTTTGGCAATTAAGAGATGTTGGTCTTTACCTCTCCTGTAGTTCCCCTGGGGTCCTGGGGATGCTGCAGAAGGCCTCTAAAATGTCTGGTTTTCAGGTGAGTCTGACAGAAGGTTCAAAAGGAGGTACAGCTGTGTTGCTGTCGTGTTTCTCCTGAGAGGGGAAACAAGCTACATGTGATAAAAAGCACGTTGCTTGCCTTTCTGCTGGTACCATCCCGGTGGCTCAATTAACAGTGGCTTAACTCTGCTCTCTTCCAGGAGAGCTGGTTCGGGTGAAAACAAGCCTCTCAGCATGCTGATAAGGAGCTACCCGAGTACCTCCCCTCGCTGTTGCATGTCAGTTGTCACATTTCTGCGCTCTTCCCTCAGGGCTAGCTTCAGACAGGGCATGAGAAAGTGGCTTGTATGGCTGCAGGCAGTGAGCTCTCGCAAAGAGAAATCTCTGGGCAGGATGTGTGCTACTTATTTGTCTGCAGCGTGAGTGTTTGCTTAATGAGAGCGTGAGCTTTTGGGGTTTTGCCTCAATTCTTGCGTGTGTTTGATTAAAATGCTCCCTTCCAGGCTGAGGAAGGACCTCCTGTGTCAGCCTTATGTGGCTGCAGGAGTTGAGGGCAGGAGCAGCCCTGCTGCTGGGGCATGGGCTGGAGCTGCTGCAGGATGTGTGTGTGTGCTGCGTGTGTAGGTCCAGCAGGTAGAGCCTCATGATGGGGAACTGACTGCCAGTGAGAGATGTCCGGCTGCTGGAGCCTGTATTGTCTGCACTGGCACCAAGATCCAATGGAGTTCAGAGTCAGTTGTGCCTCCTGGAGCTATTGCTGCCATTGCAATTGCAAGCGCGGGGTTTTCTCTGAGCTGCTGGTGTTTGTTCTGCTCTCCTCTGGCAGGAGTTGGGCTGCACCGGCCAAATCCTGCAGGCTGTGTTCTGCTCTGTGTGCTGTCCAGCTGTAATGTGAATAAATTCCTGCATGAGTGGGAACAAAAGCTCAGAACAGGCTACTTCTAGGCTCTTGAAAGTTAAAATGTAAAGGAAGATGGATTGGATGATGCTAGAAAAGGAGTTTGTTAGTACTTGGAGAGCTTGCTGTTTAGCATCTTTAGTTTTATCAGGCCCGTCTGGGGAAACTGAACTCTTGTCCTGTCCTCTGGCTGTGACACCTTTGATAATCTTCCAGGGCGTTTGAATCTGGAAACTGCATGCGTACAATCAGTATCTCTGCTTTCTTTAAACTTATTCTTTTATTTCAGAGCATTTGGATCATGTTTTTGAGCTCTTTGCACTCAGGGAGCCTACAATTCTTTTGGTTTGCTGCTTTTTGCTGCTTTTGATTTTAAGTGAAAAGTGGTAGTTTTATTTCCCTGCGTGACACTGCACTAGCAGTGTTTGGACAGACTTGGGTTAATCCTTAACCTGTGTGTAAATATGGCATGGGTGTGCAGGGCCCTGGGCTGGCCATGAGATCTTGTCCTAGGACTTGGCAGCTCTCTTAGAGGGAGGACTTAATTTGTCAGAATGATTAACAAACCAACACGCTGGGGTGGAGAGGAGGCCTGGGCAGCAGCTCCCACGTGGGTTTGAGCAGCGTGTAGCTCCATCTTCCTTTACAGACCAGAGCACAGCTCAGTTTCCTGGCTCTTGTTTCTTCTTACAGCCCTAGCTGGTGTGAGCTGTTGCAGTAGCCTAACTTGCACTCAGCAAAAGGAGTTTGTGTTTTGGGTAGTTCAAGTACTTTGTGGTAGAAAGGGAAAGTAGGAAGGAGAAAGTTCTGTTTTGGTAGGGTCTACTTCTGTTTACGTTGTCATACATTAATAGGGAAGTGCAGCGGGGCAGCCTGTGGGCTGGCCAGGCTGGTACCAGGAAGTTTTGTCACTTTTAGATGGCAGTTCCCTTTTTGGCTGAGTTTTCTGTGACTCCCCAGGGCTGGTAAGGATTCGGGTGATAGTGTTACAAAATGAAAATGAAGTTCTGGCAGTGCTGGGGCATATTCCAATACACAAGGCTGTGCAACGCTGCAGTTTGGCAGTGACCGTACCTGAGAGCCCAGAGCAGCGTTTTGTGTATTTCGACAGATCAATCTAATTCTCAGCAACATATTTAATACTGCTACCAATGCCGACTGGCATTCACATGGGTTTCAAGCTACGGTTGAAAAACATGACAGCTGGAAATTAGCTCCATTTCCTCACCCACGATGCTGTTGAGTGACGTGGGCAGGGTCTGCAGATGCCACGAAGCTCTGGCTCCTGCTCCGCTCAGCACGCCTCCAAGGACCAGCCACCTGCCACGCTTGGGGTTCCTGGAAATGCACTGAGCTAATGAATGCTGCCACGCCACTCGGGCTGGGGAGGGTTTGTGAAGGCACTGTGGTGTTCCTGACTTGTCTCCCAGCTGCAGAAATGCACCCCTGGCTTGAATTCAAGGATGGTTTAAGCTTGAGCTGGGGGCACGTGGGTCTCTGAAGTGCTGCTGGTCCTGAGCTGGTAATGCAGCAGGACACAGGTAGAGCTGCACAGCGCATCAGCTGCCAGGCCAAGCAAAAAGCTGGCGTTGGACAGGGCTCTCTCCATCCATCCTTGTGGTTTAACCTTCCTTTCCCCTGACTGTTAGAGGTGTGGCTGCTCAGGTTATGTCCTGTGAGTAGATTTCTTGAGTTACGCACACACAGCATCATCTTCATCGCGTTCCTTGTGGAGGCTGCTGTCCTTGGAGCAGCTGATCCCCTGGTCCGGATCCAATCTGTAAAGTAATAACAATAATTGCTCTCTTGGTGGAATAAGCCAGGCTGTTTTCTGGTACGTTCCCTTCTAAATTTTATTTGCAGTGAGCTAATTTCATCATTTTTGAGTGAACAAGCCGATGGCCTTTCTGTGTACACCTGCTTGAGCAATGTGCTGCTTGGCTGCTCGTCTCTCTCAGCTAATGCCGTAGCTGGTTAGGAATAGCAGCAAAGTCCATCCGAGTGGGTTTTATGTGGGAATGACGCCTGAGCAAAAATCCTACTCTTAGAAAGGCTGTGAAATTCCAAACTGAGTTCAAAACCCTGCGGCTTGATTGCTTTTCTGGTGGAGAGAAAGCGCTGTGCTTTGCTTGGCTGCTCTTTACACTATTGGGGTCTCAAGATAAATTTCTTCAGAAGGTGTCCTGAGACCGCTCCCCTCTCTGCGCTAGCGCCAGCGCTCTGCCTGGGAAATCATTTATAAGTGCCTCATTAAAGATCTGTGTCTGCCTCTTTTCTTCCTTTTTGTCATCAGATCGGCTCACTGAGAGCAGCTGTCTTCGCTTCCCTAGCAGCACCCCCTAAACCACACTCGTGCCTTGCAAATTCCCACAGCCTAAAGAATCGCAGACAACTGTGGGTACACATGTGCTGGGCTTTGCAGACGTGGCGGGGTTAGCCCGAGCTCGTTCCCAAGCTTGTCTACGCTTAGTTGAAAAGAAAAGTCTCTAAGAAGTTAGCTTTGTGCTAGATTTTTAAAAAAAGAAGCCGACCATATGGCGTGATTACAGCAATGCAACCGGAGAGCGAGGTGCGCGCGAGGAGAGGCGGCGATGCGCGGTGCGATGCTCGGGCTGCCTGAAGGCTGGTCACCCCGCGTGCTCTGAGTAAGTGCATCCCCCCAGCTGGTCTCCTCGCCCTCAGGGCCGTCTCGTGGGTTATCACAGCACTGTGCTACCTCAGGCTGCTTTCTTACTCTCCTTAAGTATAAATCTCAGGTATTTTGCTTGCGATGATCTGGGCGAGGTGACCATTTGAGGGACTGGGGGGGAAAGTATTGAATATTTATAGCTTGGGCTTGCTTAAATGAGAAACTATACCCTTTAGTTAAAATAAGCTATAATCAACAAAGTGAACGATGCTGTTCAATGCTTGTCCAAGTTGCATATTCTATAGTTAAAGTGATTTTATTCATTATTTAAGAATGAAATCTGTATTATTCAGCAATGCACCAGGGATTGTTTCAGTGTAGCCCTAGGCTTTCAGATGGGTCTGACTTTTTTTTTTTTTTTTTTTTTTTTCTCTAGAGGCTGGGGGTGGTGTGGGCTGGGGAAAAAGGCATGGGTGCTCCATTCCTTCTGTCAAACCTGAAACACCCTTCATATGGTGGGATTTTTGTTTTCGTTATTTATCAGGAAAACAGGATGCCTTTCCAGAGGTATGATAGATGGGCCCTGTTTTCAGGCTGGAAAATGTTAGATAACAGATTGAAGCATGAATGTTGAAATAATATGGTTTTTAAAAATAATTATGTAAAAAAATAAGACTGTAATCTTGATGAATAGATCCATCCATATGCTGCAAGCTAATTATCACTCAGTGAAAGAAATCTTGTGCGTTCTCTACTAGGCACTCACCTCCCTACTGCCCTGTGCTGCCAAAAACTACCTGCTCTTGTTGTGTTGAATGCTGCTGTTTATATGAAAAACTTAAAATCCTGACATATAATAAATATCTAGTCACAATTTCTTTTAAGAATTACACTGAGCCAGCCTGCCGTTACCTGATCCAGTATAGCTGTAAAAGCCCAGGGTCCTCCAGCCCTCCTGTCTCCGGCAGGCACCACAAAGGCATGTCTCGCCCATGTCGGAGCAGATTTCGTACCAGTCAGCCTCTTGAATGAGACCTTTATAAGAAAGTCTTTGTTCAGGATGTCTGTTTGAGGTTCAGTGCCCTTCCCAGCTGCCTTGTAAAGACAAATATCTGCCTCAATGGGCATCTCCTTGCATTCCCTGCAGAGCTACTTTGCAGTAGCTCTCGTTTGTGCGCTCATTGAGTTCTCATTTGGTTTCTTATTGTCCTCTTTCCCTTCCTCCTCACGTCAGGTTTTTTTCTAGGTATTATTGCTCTCTTCAGAGTACCCAGAGCTGGCAATGCTGAAGTTGTATCAGATCTTAATACCCACACCGTGGGGCTTGTTCCAGGGACCTGCAGGGGCAATAGATTTCCAGGGTGCCAGATGCAGAGTTCATCTCTGTGCCAGTCATTACATTCACGTCCCACGAGATAGGCCGTTACAGACCCAACTTTTCAGGTCTGAACTTGGAGAGCTTTCAGTCGTTGTTTCCAAGTCAGCCATAAATCTCTCGGGCTGCTTCCTCCCACAATGTGCTGCCAGGCACTCAGCTACTCCCTGCAAAGCATCGCTTTCTCTAGCGGTCACCTATCCCCTCTCTCTTTCTGCATTATCCTGCAGCCTGAAAAGTCCACGATAAATCTTGCAGAAAACAGCTGCTTCAACAATTTGAGTTTGGGTAGAGCAGAGTGGGCTGGCTTTCACTCGGCTGCCAACAACATCATTTCTGTGTAATCCAAGCAGCTTTGAGAAGCTCCAATTCCTCTGTGGGAACCTAGAAATTCATGTGGCGAGGCCTCAGCCCCCAAGCAGCGTGAAGGCAGCAGGCAGCCAGCCCTCCTCCCATGGGAGACCCCCTCAGCCCCCCGGCTTCTGCTGAGGCTGCCAGATGAAGCCGTGCCTCTGCCTCCGCAGATGGCAGCTCCCGGAGGTGCAGCAGGTTGTGCCTCCTCGTCTTCTGCCTGGTAGTCCAGATACGGTATTCAACAGGGACCGAGGCTTGCCTCTTTGAAAACCGATGCTGTGGATTGTCCTTTTTTGTTCCTCTCTCTGTATGGGAAGCTCTAATCAGCTCTGCTGTGACCGTCAGTTAGGGAATTTCTGTAGCATTGTGCTTGAAGGTGAAGTGGTACTGCAGACCCAGGGAGGCTCACAGTAACCAGTACTTGCAATGTAAAAGCAAGGGGTGAAGCCCAAAGAGCTGGGAGTTGACAGGTACTTGCCTGTAAAGATGCTGTTCTACAGCTCTGGCTCTTAGTGGAGGGCGGTAGTTTTAACAGAAGCGTGTCATCCATCCCAAGTGTTTGGTGCCCTGAGCACAGGCTGCGGCGTGAGCAGGGGCAGTACCGGGCACCCCAGTGAGACCAGATCCCCTTGGCAGCTGAGCCTCGAGCCCAGCAGTGAGCCAGGCACTAAGCTCTCACGTCTCAAGCTCTTGCATAATCCTTGCAGCAGTGAAAACATAAATTTGTGGCCAGCTACAGGGCTTTCCAGCTGACAAAATCTGCCTTGGCTTCACATGAGCCTTACGGTCCCCTGGCCGTGGGACTCCCCCAAAGTACTGCCCAGGCTGGGCAGGAGCAGAGCTGGCCCTGAAGCTTTCTGGCCCCTTGGTTTGGTCACAGGGCTGACAAATGACAGGTGCTTGCTAGCCACAGGGCAAGCAGCCCCATCACCTCTTAGCTGTACCTATAGCATCAGTGGTGGGCTGCAGCTGGGTGAGGAAATAGCACCTGTCAGATAGGCATGGAAAGGTGTATGCACCCTTCGTCAGGCTAAACTGGTGCTGTATTAGGCACAGACCTATTCATTTGCCCTGTGGTTTAAATTAAACAAAAAAAAAAATCAGCAACCAGCAAAAAAAACCCTCAGAAAATAAAAATGGAGAAGGAAGAGACTTTTCCTAAGAGTGTTGTAAAGCTCTTTTGTAAATGCTGTGGGTCTTTTCCTTCTGCCCTCCCTTTCTGGCATAAGACACGCTACTCTGGTATATCTTTTTTTTTTCTTCATCTAAATGTAATGTGCCTCCATTTTATCAATTAACTGCCTTCTCCTGATTCCCATGGCAACACAATAGGCTGTTGAATTTCTGATTCTTTTGGCAGTCAGGGTGCCTGGCATGTCTCAGGAGCAGTGAGATCACAAAAGGGTTCTGCAGGGAGTAGGAAATACGTGGGTAACGCTCGCTGTGCACCACTTCTCATGCTAAACTATTTTCCTCCTCCCTCCTCCCCTTCCGAAACAAGTTTCCTTTCTCCCTTTGTTTCTATTACCCAGTGATAAGAAACGAGCAACTGGAGTGCTGCGGGAGGTCGAAAGGCACGGAGGGAGCGAGAGGATGCCTGGTCTTGTTGGACGGGGATGGCTCCCAAACGTCGCACGAGGCTGTGTCTCTTCAGGGATCCTGCCCTGAGGGTTATTCCTGCTGATGCTGCAGGGTGATTGCTCTGTTCCTCCTGCTACAACTTTCAGAGCGTGTTTGCAAGGAGTTTCTCGCTCCTGTGCCTGCACAAAGCTGCCTCTGCACCCCTTGCTACGGGAGATGCTTCAAGAGCTGGAGGAGCCCACGTTCTGCTTGCAGGAGTCCTTGTGCTCCTGGGGGCTTCAGACACACGGCTTTCATTGGCGCTGTAACGAGAGCCGTGCGAGCAGGCCGGAGCCTCAGTTAAATCCTTTAGCCTCTCCAGTTCCTGGCTCAGAGGAATATGTCTGGCTCCTGAAGTGCTGGTGCCTGAACCGTTGGGGTGCCCTGTTGGTGCTGGCCCCTGAACGGACAGGAGGAGTCTGCAGAAAGGCCCCAAGGGCCAGGTCTGCTGAACGTGTTATTGACCTGTCACGTGTGGGCTTCACAAAAGCTAAAGGGGAAACAGAGATTTAGGGTTGGATAAGATGTACGTTTACTGGACGCCGTGCATGACTTTGATTTATAAATTGTTGTTCGGCCCTGAAAGCTGTGACCTACAGGAAGACCATTTAAACTGCGAAGAATGGGCTGGCTGTCGAGCACAATAGGGTTGTAAAGCTGGAAAGCCCGAGTGGAAGAGATCCCACATGGTGCGTGTTATATCTTAGGGCCTGTGGTATGTGAGAGGGAGGGAGGAGCTGTCGCAGTCCTGTCCTGCAAGCGGGGTTTGTGCTGGACAGCAGCGAAGAGAGGCAGCGATTCCCTGGGTGACGGGGGGAGAGCTCTCCATGCCACTGCCTTCCAGGTGAGCTGCTGGGTTCGCCGCCCAGTAGGGACATCCGGACAGTCCCCGTGGCTTCTTGCTCAGCATCACCAGGGAACTGCTGAAAGGTGGGTTGGAGCAGAAAAAAAAAACAATTTGCATTTTGTTTCTCTCGTTCCTCTGCTGTAACTCTGTTCTCAGCTTTGTACCTGAGATCAGTAGCTTTGCTTTAGCAACTTCTCTTGGAACTTGTTTGTGTTGAATTGGTGAGTCCAACCAGAACAGGAAAGCTTTTCCCCTCCAGAAACAGGCAGAAACCAGCTGATAGTTGCCTGTGGGCTGAAGAGACCTCAGGAGTTGTGGACACTGGGGTGGCTTTCCTCTGAGCTGCTCTAAGAGGCGACAACTCCAGCTGTCAGGTCTCAGAGGGCAGTGCTGTTAGCTAGCACCAGTGCCTACTGTCAGCTAATTTCAGCTCTAGGCTATTCTAAAATACCCTTGGGATCGAAGACAGATTACTCATCGCTGCCTTTTGCCTTCTTAAGGGCTGGTGAGTAGATACCTGGCCTGGAGGATCAGGGCTTGGTCTTCTCAGACCACGCTGGTGGTTGTGTGGCCATGTAGTTAGTGGGTCCACCAGACCTGAAGCCTGGAAGAACGGCTTTGGTTGGACCACTGTGACTTTATTTCTCTGGAAACTTAGTGCACAAAAGCCTGTTAGCTGTACCATAGGAAAACTGGCGGCTTGGTAATTATTTCATACGTGGTAAATGAAGGCCATGTACAATATCGAGTTCCTGCCGTGTGGCTGTAATGAAGAAGGTAATCTTTCTGGCAGTTCTTCATTTAAACACTATCTTTTTGAATTGTTCGGACTCGTGCTAAAGAATTAATAATGCTTCTGACTTCTCTGCTCTGCTTGGGAGCCTGTAATTAGGCTGCTTCCCTGCAATGGTGTAATTACTGCAGCTTGGCAGCCCTGCCTGTCTGGCCTAAAAGTCCCACTAAAATTTTGGCTTTATGGCATCTATGTGGCACCATAAGTCCAGTGAACTCCTCTGTTTTTTTTTCCTGTCCCAGCCAGTTTTTGAAGGTGGCTGCTCTTACAGTGAAGTCTAGATGTGGCTTTAAATTCTGCTGCAGTGTTTGTTCAGCCCGGGGGCAGCCTTCCTGCCTTTCTTTGCTTCAGCTTCGCTGCTGAAGGGTTGGGTTATCCCAGCTGTTTTACAGAGGTGTTTTTTGTGAGAGCTAATGTAAGCTCTATCTTGATCGTTAATTAACAGACCTAATAAAGATTCCTAGGGCTCCACTAGGGCTAGAAAAACAGCTTTGATCTTTTGTGAATTCAGACGCAGTCCATCCAAAATTTCTGTGCTTTTAGTCCCCTGGACAGCAGAGTTCAGCTTGCTGTTCTGCTTGGCACGTCGTTTGTCTGCTGCAAACATGTCAGCAGCGTGAGATCTGGGGATTACAACACTCTGCTGAGCGTGAAACCAGGACGTAAGTTGTGTTTTTCATTTACTTCATTCTCATACGTGGAAAAGGAGAGAGAGTACGTACATAGCACAGACACTGTTGCTGATAAAGCCCTACAGCCATATCTGGCTATTAAAATGAAAGACTGACTTTAAAGTGTTACTTGCTGGCTCCTAATCTAGCTGCTTGACTGTTTTGTGCTCATAGGGGTTGAAATGAAAAAGGTAGCATTTATTTTCTACTTATAGTTGTCTTTATGGCTCACCTGGATAGAGCCTTGTTTCCTTTTCCATCCTTGTTATTTAAAGTCTTCAGTAAAGATCGAAAGTTCTAAGCATCCTTATAATCTGTTTTTGTTTCTCAGTTTTTAAGGTGAAGATGACTCTTGGATGTAAAGCCATCCCCTCTAATGGAGCTCCTTTTGGTGTACTGTCTTTTAACAGATTGAGAGGACAGGCAGTTGCCAAAATAAGAAGTTAATGAATGTGTGAGTTGAGGAAACTTTCAAGGCAGGACACTAAGGTCAAGAGAAGGCAGCGCAGGGACAACGACACAACCTTCTCCCAGGAAGCTGGCTGGGCTCTGCTGGGAGCACTGCACGCAGCTGCTGCTGAGCTTTCCAGTTGGGAAAGGCGTTTGTGTCACTGCCCTTTCTGTGCTAGGGGTGAGTTTTTTGGTAGTTGTTCTGGCTAAGTGGTGCTGCTGAGGCTGAAGTTAGAGCATACCCTGGAGCAGGGAAGTCTGGCTAACTTTCTCAGGTTGTTAAAGCTCTGCTTCACCAAGCCTAGTGAGCAGCTAGGGGGTGATTCCTTCAGGAGCCACGAATGAGCTGTTGCAATTGTGCTGCACAGATTTAAGTGCTGAGTCTGGAGTCTAATGACAACTGAAGTGTCGATAGTAATCTCTCTCAAGGCAGCTGTTATAACAAGAATTCTTAAGTTCTTCATACTAACACTGAAGCACTGGTGCTCTTTGCTTTCCCCTGGAATTAAACCTTTAGCAAAGCTTGAAGTGTCCTGCTTTGAGAGCCTTTATGCTCTTTGGCTTATGCTCTTTGGTCTTTCTAGGAGCTGGGCTTGATCCATCAGGCCCATTATTTCTGGAAGAGCTGTAGCAGTGCTGCAGGCTGAGCAGTGGTGATGGCTGAGGCTGAACAAATTTCACAGCTCACTTCAGATAAGCACTCAAGTGTGGCTGGTCTCCGCAGCTATTTAGACTTTCTCAATTGGCCTTGGCCAAGAGCAAACAAAACTTTCTTCCTGGGTGTGCTTTAGGCTTTTGTGTTGGTGGCACCCAGAAATTTCAGGTTAAAGATTGGCTAAAGAGTCCCGATAGCTTTCGTTAGGGCTGAATGTGTGGGACACACACCCTAGGTCATCTACAGGGGAGAAGCTCACTTAGGATCTCAGTGCTGCCAAGTGCTGAGGATGACCACAGGTCTGGGGTATAGAACTTGCTGGATCTTAATTTGCAAGCTTATTTCCTCCATCTGTGTGGTTTCTTTTAGGGCTTTACTTAGCATTACCCACCCCCTGTCTTTGGGCTTAAGAGTGCTTTAATGAAGTCCATATGCTCTTTATTTTAGTTCCCCTGGGACCCAGACGGAAAGCACAACGTTTGTGATCGTTTGACCCTGGGGTCAGCAAGTGTGGGGTCACTGCGAGCTTGTTTGCTTGGGTTGTCTTTGTTGCCCTTCAGATGCCAGCCGAGTACTTGAGGGTCTCCTTTTGTACTGCTTTGGCCCATCCCAGGAAATGGAGAGAGTGGCCGGGACAGTGAATTTACAACAGCATCTGCAGCTTTCCTCCTCCCAGCGAAGCCTAGCCGGTGGCCCTGCTGATGTGGGGATAAGCGTTCCCTGTTGCAGGTTTGCCTGAGTTCTGTGTGCTGAGCCTCAGCCCTGGAAGGGCCGTGCTTGCAGGGGTTTGTAGATGTTTCCTGTTTATAGATGCTCTGTTTATATTGAGCATACCCCAGGTGTCTGCTTGCAGCTGGTCTCTGTGCAGGGCACGGCAGCAGCTGAGAAAAGCAAGTAACGTGCGAAGGCAGCTGTCTGGTCCCTTGGGAGCTGTTATTGCCCTCCAGCGTGACATGCAGTGCTTGGGTGAACTGTTTGCCTGCATCCAGACCTGCAGGGCTCTGAACACCCACTGAAACATCACAGCTCACTCTTTTTTGGGATAAAAAGGTGACTTTGGCATCTTTCTTTGAGCAGTCCCCTTGGATCCTTAGGCACCTACCTCCGCTCCTGTCCTTCTGAGCTTATTTACAGCAGCACTGCCATGCAAAATATCTTTCAGTGCTGCGGTGGGACTGGGAATAAATGCATGTAATAAAGGGTGATAAAGACATGGTGTTGGTTGTTTATTTTGTGTGTGACATTCCCAGAAACTGGAGACTTGTGCAAACTGCATTTCTGCCAAGAAGATGCGTAAGGAACAGGGTCGCTCAGGTTCTAACTCCTGCCTGGTGTAAGGCTGCAACCTGAGTCGTGGCCCCAGATATTTCCTTTTTGTAAATGTTCTTTCCTGTGTTGTGTTGTGGCTGCCGTTTTGGATTTCTCCTCATGCCAAATCCTCTCTTCCCTCATTCACAGGCTCGCCCTTACACAAGCAGGGTACCACCTCCACCGCCAGCGCCGAGAAGTCGGGCTCAAAGGTCGCCGAGGTGGGTGATGATTTCCTGGGAGACTTCGTGGTGGGTGAACGCGTCTGGGTGAATGGAGTGAAGCCAGGAGTGATCCAGTACCTTGGGGAGACACAATTTGCTCCAGGCCAGTGGGCAGGGGTCGTTCTGGATGACCCAGTGGGTAAGAATGACGGCTCGGTCGGTGGAGTCCGTTACTTCGAGTGCCAGCCCCTGCAGGGGATCTTCACGCGACCGTCCAAGCTGACGAGGCAGCCGGTGGCCGAGGGCTCGGGGAGCGACGCCCCCTCCGTGGACTCTCTCACAGCCCAGAACTTGTCGCTGCACTCGGGGACGGCCACGCCGCCCCTCTCCACTCGCGTCATCCCCCTGCGGGAGAGCGTCCTCAACAGTGCCATGAAGACGGGCAACGAGTCCGGATCGAACCTCTCGGACAGCGGGTCTGTGAAAAAGGGGGAGAAGGACTTACGGCTTGGAGATCGTGTGCTGGTGAGTTGGTTGTGGGGTCCCCCTTGAAAAGCCAAGGACAAAAATTGATCTCCTCCTCCTTGTTCAGGACAAGTTAAAAGGATGGCAGAGTTGGTGGTGAGATGTGGGGCAGCATGTGGTCTTGGAAAGTGGGCTGCCTGGGCCAAGCAGGCTTTGAACTTCTGCATTAATTGTTATTTGGGATGCTGTGCCTTGTGGACGTGCCTCTTTTTGACGTTGATGCAAGAGTGCTTTTTGTGTTGGGTAAGTCCTGAGCAGTAGAGTGGGATCAGAGAGAGAGCAACTCAAATGCGAGAGGGAAATAGAAGATTATTCTATCCCAATGGTTATCTTCTGTCCCTGTGATACTCTCTATAATGGTGTGTGCCGGAGCTTTTGAGGAGTTAGCAGTGGTGTCTTGTTGCGTGTGGTCATACTCTGCAAATGTTTGCAAGAATCTCTCATGGCTGATCGCTCCCCTTCTGGTGCTTCAGTTTCTAAGATGCTGGATATGGTAGTAATTCCTTTCCCATACAGAAGGAAACCTGTAATTATTTTTATAAAAGGTCAGAACTCTGGGGGAAATCATTGTACTGATGGATAGATTATCCACCTCTGATTTCTGTTGTTGTTTTCATAATTCAAAATAAAGCACTGTGTGCCGTCAAGCCTAAGGGGCATACTTGTGCTAGAAAATGTCTTACTGGAGGTTTGCCATCAAGTTTTTCACCACTTGTGTCCTAGCAAAGGAATAGTGTTTTCACTGGAGGCTTACAAGGAAAAGAAACAGCACAGATGAATGGAGTCTTACTCTGCAGTTCTATAAAATAGTTTAGGTTTGCTCAGTGTGTGTGATACATGTGATAGCAGACATTGTGAAGAACCAGGTATTTGAGCACACATCTCTTGTGACTGTTTAGTTCTGAGGATACTGAAGGTGACTTCAACCAACAGATGACAGGTTCCAGAGGATTAGTTTGTGTGTCCTAGGCAGTCTGGCTCCCATTTAAAATGAGCTGTGTAACATTTCCTTTTGGGGCACCTGGTTCTGATACCAACAGTTATGGCATGGAACCTGCTATTTATACAGATTTGCCCTCTGGTAAATGATAGTGGCTTAATGGAAACGGACACTTTCTGTATTCCTCTGAGCAGCCATAGGCTGCGCTGGGGCAGGCAGAGACTTGAGTGACAAAGTGATCAAAGCGGGCTAAGCTTGGTGCCAGTGCCTGGCCTGAGAGATGCTGGTGTCTGCCAGCAGAGGGTGTGAGCTATTCCAAGCCAAACATTTATGTACTATACGCAGTTTCCCTTGTGCTGATGAGTTCTCTGAGGGCCCATCCAACACAGCTCCTCTGCCACCAGCAGCCCTCTGAAGCCTCCTACCAGGGCTCGGTGGGCGCATCGCTCCCCAGCAGGTAGCACGACAGGCTGGGGAAGGGGCTGCCTGCCCAACTGAATCACAAGGGTCTTGTGCAGGGGGCTCAGAGGAGCTCCCAGTACACCCGGTGGTCTCGGGGAGCGGGGCTTTTCTGCTGGTGAGAGCAGCAGCCCCAGGCAGGCTGCGGCTCGAGCTGATGGAGTTGATTCCTTTTTCATTTATTCAAAACATATATACTTCGAATTTCTTCATTTCCAGAGGAGAAGTGCAGGTGAGTTCTGTCTGTGCCCATCGAGTATGGCATTTATTAAACCTGGTCTGAACACGCAGGCTTGCAGAGCTCGCTGTAGAGGTGAGAGCGCTTTTTATTCTTGGATTTTCCCACGGAAGCACGTTGCATCCTGCATCCCAGCAGGACCTGTCGGCTGTTTAGAGGCTTGCTGCTCATCTGTCAGCTTCCTGATTTCTCTCCACCGGGGTCTGCCCACTGTCAGCAAAGCTGCTGCTGTCCCTGCTGGTCCCAGGGGCAGGCAGGGAAACATCAGAGATGTTCTCTGTTTGCCTACACACTGATGGTTCAAAGTGAATATGCTAAAGCAGCCAGCCAAGGGAAAAATGAGCCTCAGGAATCTGTCCTCCTCTAGCTGGCTGGTTTGTTTGCTGCTTTACCTGTTGCAGAGGGTAAGGGAGAGTGCTCAGGTGAAGGCTTTCTGCTTTTGGAGCAGCAGCCATAGAAGGTAAGCTGCAAGATGTAAAATGTATGGTAACATTGGCTCTGTTCCTCCTGAGCCAGGCAGCACGACAGCTTTCCCTAGACTTAATTATCGAATGCCTCTCTTTTGTCCTGACCATGAGCTCACTGAGGCAGGGTCTGATTGTTTAGTACAGCGCTTACCTTGACACGGCTCACGTGGACTGAGACTTCAACACACTCACATCACACAAACTGTTAATGGTTTTTCCGTGGTCTTGTGTATTTTTCTGGTTTTTGTTTTTAAATGAATAAAAGCCCTCCTCCCCTGCCAGCTGGCTTATCCAGCCCAGATGTTATAAAATACATTTTGTACTATGATGTGTTACTGTAATGAAGAACATTAAAAGAACAAATATGAAGTGAGCATCTCATGGGCACTAGCAGGAGCACTCAGAGAAACCTCAGGAATTGTTTGTGTGCGGTAGCAGAGGTCCAGGAAAAGAGCAGATAATGGTAACAAGAAAGCATTTTCTGGCGTGGTCCAGTTATATGTGCTTGGCAGATGTTTTTTTTCCAGTAATAGGGACATCAGCTAATCATATTTGGTGCTTGAATACATAAGCAATAATTCTGGGTTAACCCGAGTTGCCTCAAATTCCCTGAGTCAATCCTTGGTCTTGTCCTCTGCGGATTGGTGTGGGTTTAGTTGTCTTTATTGCTCTTAGTCCGTGCGTTCCCGTAAGATTATATCTTTTATTTGAGAATGGCTTTGGGGCAGAGGGGAACCACCACAGGCTTTTTGAGCGAGGGGAGGACCTGCATTTTCTGTAATTGCTCTGCTGAGGGAACAGAAGGTTGCAGGAGCCCCTCCTGGGCCTGCAGGGTTGGCATCTGGTGCTGCGAGCGTCAGCGCTCTGCATCCTGGGCATTTTCTGCTAGTGGCTTTCATTCACTTCTCTGAAGTCCATTATAGCTTGAAGTCATTTTTGCTTTTCAATAACTTTGTTCCGAGACCCTTCCTGACTCTCCAGCAGCTGCTAAAAGTGACTTAATGGAGCTTTCCACCAGAAGAATTAGATAACGTTTGCCTTTGGCATGTCTGGACTCAGACTTTTTCCCAGGGATGCAGAAATTGCATTAAAGAGATGGAAAAAAAACACCCTCCACCCTGATAGTGTAGAGCCTCATTTCTTGAGGTCTGGCAAATGAATGTGGAACAATTAACCTTTGCTTTGGTAAGAAGGGAGCTTCCCAAAGTGTGGTAATCGCTGGAGTGCTGCTGTTAATGTGAGGCTGGCTGGTTGCCTTTCTCCAGGGAAGGAACGGATGGAAAGAGAAAGATGGAGCAGTTCAGCATTTTCTGCTTGAGAGGAATTGCTGCTGTTTTTTTGCCAAAGAAAATGTATTTTACATGCTGGGGGGGGGGGGGGCTTTCTCAGCAGTTGAACTCATTCAACCCTAATGTACTTGTTTGCTTAAGAAGGGTGGGAAGGAGGTGACTGTTCTCTACATGCAAGTCTAAATAAAGAACATCCTTTTGGGATATGTTCCGTCCCTTAGCCAACCCTAACCGGGATTGCTCTCTTCAGCACTGAAATCTAGTGACGAAAAAGATATATTTAAGGGCCGTGAAGCATCTTCATTGCTGATTGACTATATTCCTGTGACGTGTTGCCCCAGATACTCTTTGGATGGATTCTAGGTTTGTGACTTTGCCAGGACTTGTAGGTGGCGAAACCAGAATTGCTGCTGAGATAGCAGGAGCGGTGCTAACAGAGGATTGTGATGGAGTGGTGCCGGGGCTGGCTGGTGGCAGGACTGCCGTGGTGGGCTGGTTGGGCTGGTACAAAGACTCCAGGCTCACCCTGAGTGCATGATAGCGATCGCTTTCTCCTCTCCACACTGCCAAGTGGCTTTTTGCCTGTGGTGTATTGCAACCTCTGGCTCTTGGCAAATGACAAAGTTCTCATGAGTAAACTAAATGCGTCCTCTTTGGCACCTCCCTGCAGCTGCACACACCAACCTGGATCTGCCTGCCTGAAGGTGCAGAAAGCCTTTAACCACCTGTATGAAAAGCCATTCTCATTAGGAGCTCCCCAGCAAGGAGGATCACAGCCTTTCCCCTTGGGCAGGGACAGCCAGGGGCTCTGCTGTCAGCTGGCTTTGAGCTCTTTCAGTGCCTATGACTGGAGTCTTGCTGCTGGGAAGGCATATGAGGTATTGGGAAGGAATGATCCATGCTTTTTCTTTTCCAGGTAATTCAGCAGAGCTCTCCCATCTTGCTAGGATCTTGCAGGCGCAGCACTGCTCCTGGGTGGACTTTAACAGGACAATAACAAGATGCGTTCACTGGTTGCAAGCCAGGCATGAAAAAAGGTGGATCCACATTCTGTAGTTCTATCGGGACAGTATTGTCAGGCAAGATATCAGTGTTTGTCACCTGCTTTCAGCTCGTGGAGGCCATTAGTTACTGTTCAAGAGACAGGAAAACAGCCAGGTCTCCAACTCCAAGCTTTTTTCTCACCGTATAAGACTTGGTGTGAACAGTAGGTGACTGCTGTTGTCACAGGAGCAAGTGTTCCCTGTCCCTGCAGTGAAGCTAAGAGGTAATAAATAGCCCAGAGCTACTGCCCTGCCATGTTAACTCTTTGAGGCTTTTTGTGCATGCACACACCCTCCTAACCATTCATTTGGGCTGATGCATTGGCCAGTCCTTGTCTTCTGCGGGCTATAGCTATCATTAAATAGGAGTTGCACGTGGTCTGTGGTGGAGCAAACTGTGCGATTAACGTGGGTGGACTCGGTATCGAAGGCAGCCTCGGGAGGGATGCTGTAATTCCAGACTTCCCTCTTGCACCGCATCCTGAGGACGTTTTCTCGCTGGTGCCTGAAAGATAAATGTGCCCAGATGTCTTGCATCAGCAGCGCTGTCAGACTTGTCCCTGTGCAGTGCTGAGTTGTGCTATGAGGATGGGTTGGCCCCAAAGGTAAGTGTTTGGGTTAGAAGAGACTGTAAAAAATCCTATAACTTCGTGTAGGAGGAACTCTCCTGTAATTCCTGGCTGTCTTTTTCCCCTCACCCCAGAAGCCAGTTCTGGCATTCACAGATGTAGTGAGTGTCTGGTCAGGTGAAACGGCTGATGGTCGGATGCCACCTGAAATGAGCTGTGTCAGGCAGACCTGACTGCAACCAGACCTGCACCTTACTGCCAGCTGCGACACAGCCCTAGTAAGCGTTGACGTGCGTTTCCCGTAGGTGCATGTGTTTACTCCCTTGTACTTAGAGCTGGTTATTTCACATAATCTCTGTCTGGACACAAATGCCCGCGCTGCTGCAGAAAGCACTCTTTAAATCAGGCCTTGTATGATAATCTTCTGCCATTATGCTTGGAAGAGCATGCAGTTGGGAAACAGAGCTTCTGCCGCTCAGCTCAGGTGGAAATACATTCCTAAAATGAGTACAAGAAAAAAGCCATATGCCTGTTTTGCCTCTCCAAGGGAAAGGATGGCTGCTTCAGCTCACGTGCTGGGTAATGTCTACAGGAGCAAGCAGCACTTGTCCGGTAAAGATGAGCTTCAATTTCTTCTTAGCATCATCCAATATTAAGAGTCCTGTGCCTGCCCTTTCCCCACCACCCCTTTCCTTCCTCTTCCCACAGGCAGGAGGGTCGCAGAGCTTCACAGCTCCGCAAGGACCTGGCACGAGATGCGAGGAGACTTGTCGCTGCATTCTGCTTGCACGCTTACCATTCCCACCTCGGCCCTCTGGTCAGCAGCACAGTCTCATGGAAATAGCTTGGAAAGCAGCTGAAAAAATAAATTGAGATGGGTAGATTAGAATTTTTAGCAGGTAGCACAGTGTAGTCTTTGTGGTTTCTGCCTGAGGGTATGCTCAAGCAGTGATCTACTGCCAACACTGGCCCATGAATTGTGCCTGGCAGTGCCTGGCATTGTGGGGAATAGTCCCTGTTGGCCTGAATTTCACTTTTATTTATTTATTTATTCTCCCTGAGCAGTACAGGAGTGAATTACAGCTCTGCACTGACCATGGGCTGAGGATGGCTGTTAGGAGGTTCTTGCTGAGAGCATGAAACTGCAGTGGGGTGAGCAGGAAGGACGTAAGGGGAAGGAGCGAACACAGGCTGCAGGGGTCTGACTTGCAGCAGCCAGATCGAGACATGCCTGGGGCTAATTGGGCAAATTGTTTAAACGATGTATCAGCAGCTCTGCTGAAGACAGTGTCTGGAAGGATTAGCATCATTGTCTTTTCAGCCCTGGGATACTGGTCCAAATCCAATTTTGTCATTTTGATGAGAAAACTGTAGTAAAACATGATGTCAGCGTTACTACAGATAGTAGGAAAGGCGCGTGGATGTCTCTTCTGTGACTGCACGTTGCTTTTCTGACTCACCCGTTAAGGACAGAAACCATTAAGTATCCCTGGTTCCGTGCTCTGAACGTCAAGCCCAAGACTTTCTCGGGACTGTTGGAGGTCTTTTGTTGAAGAAAGGCCAGGTCAGGACGATGGTCTCTCGTCAAAGGCATGGAAAGGGCCATGGGAGCCAAGGCAGAGAACTTGAGGCTGGATCTGAACTCCCCGGGAGATTAGAGGTGGTTGTGTGGCTCCGAGGCTACTGGAGTCCAGATGGAGAGGGTGGACTGTGGTGAGCTTGATTTAAGTTAATTATAAGGGTTTCTTTGCTTCAGGTGAAAACATGAAACACTAATGCTAATCAGAAACCCTCCAAAACAGAACAAAAAAAATCTTACTACGTCAATACTGTTTGTTTTTTGAGCTTCAAAAAGGAGCTATTTTAGCTGCTCTTCTGTAAAAACTATAACTGAAAGTAATAACACTTTACATTGAGTAAAATCCCATTCTCTTGGAAATTAATAATCTCGCTGACAATCTTGGTAAAGTATTAAAAGCACTTCTGAAAAGGTTTGAGAGTTTTGCTCCGGGAGCGTGGTGTAACAGCGAGGTGTGGGGAGAAGGGGCAGCTGAGCGGCTGCAAGCTGCCTTGACTTAGGGTATGTGAGTGCCAGCCCTGCTGGCTTTCACAAAGTGCTTCTATCTTCCTTCCAAGGTGATAATTGTGATTTGTTGAAGGGTCTAATAAAAAAAATGTTTCTGTTTTGATGAGACTTTTCGTTCTGTGCACTGGTGCGACCTGCCAGCTGGCGTTTTCCAAAACGCATTATTTATTTTAGCAGCATTAGCAGATTATCGGGGCTGAATAAATCTGCATGTCTGAGGCGGATGAATTTTCTGGGCTGTCCATCCATGAGAGTTTGTGTGCGCCTGCCAAAAGCTGGGAAGTTCAACAAGGGGTCCAAATGCTGACGTGTGAGCGTGGCAGCCCGCAATCGGCTCCTGACCCCGCTCCCAGCCCCGTCGGGGTGAGGGAGCCCAGGCTGTCAGGGAGCAGATGTGGGCATTTGGGACAGAACGGGGAGGAGATTTTCTTCTGTGGCAAGTGTGTGCTTCATGGAAAAGACAGAATAACCAACCCTTGAAAGAGAAATAAAAGAATCTTATTGCCTCTGGGGGAGTGTTGGACCCGATGTGCCCTTAGCATCTTCACTGAGTTGTGATTTTTGGGTAGGAAGGCTGCCTGCTCTCTTACTGAGCTGTTCTGCTGCTCTTAGCCATGTATGTATTAAGCAAACTTTCTTTGCTGTTTGGAACCAGCCCTTTGTAGAGGCCCCAGAACAGTATGGCCAGACTCCCTCGATGGAGGGAGCTTATCGGGTTTTGGGGGAGTTCATATCAGATTCTGTGGGGTCAGGATCATGTGGCTCCGTATCTGTAATTAAAACTCGACAAAAAAAAACTTAAGACTGCTGTTAAGCTCCCTTCATTTTTATAAATGGCACGAAGATGAATTGCATCTTTCTTGAATTCAGCTTGTAGCTGAAGAAATGTACTAGAATGGTATTAAGTCCTTGCATTAATATTAAGAGAATAATTCTTTCTAAACTCAGATAAGTCAAAAGGGGGACTGCTGTTTGACAATGAGCAATTGGTAAAGAATCTTACTGAAACTATTCAAATCTGTAACTTGCCAAGTACCTAATGCTGAAATACAGTCCTCTTGCTCTGGGACATGGTGTAGGACCAGAAAGCTTTCTTCTGATGCTTTTCTTGCTGGCAAATATTTTCCTCCTCCCTATAGAACTTCAGAGGTTTTTTTCCATAATCAGCACTTTGCTACATCCCTAGTGGGAAAACTTACAGAAGACCAGCTCGAGCTGCAGCGCAGCCTCCCAGGACTTGAGGTAGGACCCAGGCTTTGGAGCTGTGCTCCCTGGTCCTCTCAGGTGCAGTTATTTTTAGGCTGGGAAAACCCATTTGCCTTTGCATAAGCAATTTCCGGAATATTTAGTGCTTAAGAATTGGTAAACCTGTTACATCCCTGGAACATAAAAAACAGGACATTTCTGCATTTCTCCATCACTGATTTCTGTAGGGTAGTAATATTTGGTTTATACTGTTTTATGTGAAATTTAATATTAAAAAAATTAACCACCAGTCATTGAAGTTAAAAGCTGCAAATTTAATCTTCACATTTTCAAGTTTTCTTCCTTGAACCCAGGTTTAACAGAGAGGCCAAAAAAGGTTTAAATTATACACTGAATTACTTGAAGTACCTATCTTTAGGATATCTCTTCTGCTTTTCCATCTTTCTTTTCTCAGCACAAACACTGAAGGACACCTGTAGGCACTCCTGGTGTAAAGGCAGAGGCAGCTGATGCAGCTGCTGCTCAGTGAAATGTCTTCTGGTCGCAGTGATCAAAACACAGCCTTGTGCGTTGCTGACTTACGCTGTCCTGGGGTCTACTCAGGGCATTGAGAGCTTTAAGTGTACGTAGGGGAGCAAAAGGTGTGACTTTTCTTATTTCTCTGTGCTTTGCAGGAGGCAGGTATAAGCTGTGCATGGAGGGCTTAAACTCCTTCAAGGTCTGGCAAGCAACTGTATGCAATTAGTTGGTGTTCTCGTTGTATTTGTCCTGACATCTTCCAGGCAGATACGTCCAGAAGTGGGAGATTTGCTTGTAGTTACTGGAGAGGCATCTTTGGTGCTAGGATAACTTGACATGAAAACTGTCTGTTCTGGTTTCATTAGATCTGAATCAGAAAATGCTGATGATGGCTTTTTCCCTTTCTCTCTCCACATCTGTTCCAGCTCTAACTGACTTGCAGTAAAGCAAGTTTGTCTCTAACCCTCAGCATTTTACCTCCGACAGGTCGGCGGGACAAAGACAGGAGTTGTTCGCTACGTGGGAGAGACGGATTTTGCCAAAGGAGAGTGGTGCGGCGTGGAGCTGGATGAGCCCCTGGGGAAGAACGACGGGGCCGTGGCTGGTACCAGGTACTGTGCACTCCCAGCCCCAGGCTGGGGGTCCTGCGTACCTCCTGTGGGGACTGGGCACCAAACACCACTTGGATCTGGGAGGGAGAGTCGTGTTCTTTTGGACATCGTAAGCTAGGAGGAAGAGTTGAGTTTTGAGTCTTAAGTTTTGAAATAATTTTTCTGGGAGATAAAATGGAAGCCTCATTACCGGAGTATTTTATAGGAGAATCAGATAAGATCTGCATGAAGAGAAGTAACTGGAGTGGCTGCAGGAAACAGGAGAGAGTAGAGAGAGAAGATAAAGTGCAGTGCAATTTTGTTTTGGGTTCTGTGATTGGGTTAGGTATGCTTTCTACCATAGACACACTCCATAAACTTTCTTCTTGTACTGTATCTGAAATTGACCCTGTCAGAACTATAGAGAAAGAAGACCTGACTTTTTTCTGGCTTGATGGTTATTTGCCTTTTTCTTTCTGGGAACAACTTTCCAAAGATCTGAAAGAACAATTGGTGGCCCTTGTCTGTTCTTGTAGTAATTCTGTAGCACGACAGCTATCTGCTGATCGATCTTACCACCTCTGCCTCGATAGTACCTCCACTATTTTCGTTTCAAAAAAGCCCTTGTATATTAGTATATAGAAAATCAGGCAGGGACACCTAGCAAGCTTTCTAAGAAGCGGTGTTTCTGTTCTTGTAGAAGTGAGACAAGGGAATGGCCCCCAGCCTCTGCTGTTGAGTTTGGCGATGTTCGGATCTTAGTTATGTACCGGCACTTTGGCCTTGATTCCAGTACAGGTGGAACTGATTTCCTGTCCTTTACAAGTTCCTTTCAGGGGAAATACAGCTGATTTCTCAGGGCTCCTTAAGGAAATCTTATGTTAAAGGTGAGATTTAACTTTGAAACTACTCAGGAACTGAGAGTTCTTCCATTGGTAGATCTCAGGTTCTGTAATAAAGGCTTCTGTGTTGAATCAGCCTCTTTTTGTCCAGCAGTCAAATGTTTTCATTTTAAATAAGAGAAAAGCTGCCTTGTTCAATGTCAGGGCAAGAAAGCAGTAAATGATTGGCAGCAGATGGCTGACTTCCAGCCTGTTCTCTAAAGAAAAGAACCAGAATATGTCATGGAGTGAAGCCAAGTCCCTATTTTTTTTTTTGTCATGCATGATAAAATATCTAAGCTTCATCTTCAGGGTGCTAAGAAATGATTTACTGTCTTTGTGCATGTGGAATGTGTGGAAGGCAGATGTGAGTGGTAAGGGTGCTCTCTCTGGCTCGTCCTCACACTTCTGTTGCTGTGCTCTGAAATCCCAACTTTTGAAAGTCATCTTTCTTCTGAAACCGCTACGTCATGGTTTTACTTTGCTGTGGTGTGCACTGTGTCTGCAAGGCTTCTCTTTGGCATTTTATCAAGAAGGGGAACAATTGATTCCACAACAAAGAGCGGGGAACAGGAGTGGATTCAGAGGTTTTGATTAAATAGAGGAGATTGAAGGAATTCTGTACAGCATCCCTGCCTCTCGTGTCCAAGCTGATTACGCAGATCTCCTAGCAGCAGTGAATGCCAGCCAACACAGCAGTGGTACACAGGCACTGTCCAGCTAAGGTCTGTCTACCAAGCGTCTGGCTGCAGGTTTGCAGCACTGTCCCTCTTCATCCCTTGAGCCTTCATCTAACCTTCTGATTTTTCTGCAGTGAAAACGCTTCTCTGGCAGCTAACAGCATGGGCTGTCTTCAACAGCAGGGTTCTGGAGGAAGACCGCCATACTAAAACCCCCTCCCTTGGGCCACGCAGGCACCCCTCAGACAGTGCTCCCCACGTTTGCCATGGCCACTCAGGGTTCCTGGTACTGCCTAGTTTGTCCTGCCAGAATCAGTCTGGGAAGAGGCTGTCCATGGCTCCGGAGGCTCTGTGCTTTGGTGGCTGTTGCCATCTAGTGAGCATCCTTGGTCTGGCTGCCTACCGCCAGTGCTCCCTGCTGTGGTAGCTGTTACAGCCGGAGAGCTGGGTCCGAAGGCAATCTGCTGTCCCTGAGTCGGTGGAGGCTGGTGGAAGGAGGGGAGGTAATGTGGGGGCAAATGAGCCAGCAAAGGACTCCGTCATCATCTTTGCTGTCGTGACCTCTCCTGGTGAGTCGGTGGTAAAGCAGCCAGAGTTTGAGGGTCGCTCTGATTCTTCTGCAGGTTCAGGAAGGGGCTCTCTAGGGCTGGATGTTCATCCAAGCAGGGATGAAGGGCCACGTTTTCCTGAGCAACTTGTGGCTCTCTGGTGGAGGCTGCCTATAGTAGCAGTGCCTGAGAGGACATTACTGCGTTTGAGCCCCTCTCCTGGCATCAGATGGGTACTGCTGAGACACTGGGGTTTGCTGCATCTGCTGTTCTGTCTGCTTGGGAGAGCAGAGAAGTACGGGAGTGTGTTGTGTTTTTTTGTTGTTGTTTTCAATCCACAAGGCCAGGCAAGTTCCACTTACTCATCTTAACTTACTCATATTAACCTTTACTTGCTTATTTTACTCTTCTGTGCCCCTGCTCCTATGGGAGTCTTTGCCCACAAAACTTTTGACATAGTTTGAAGCCTGTCAGTCACAGTCCTTGCACTTTAAAAACTATTTTTGTCTATTTCAAACTTTCCTGTGCTATTTCCTACCTGCAGTTTGCATGGCCATCACAGCACCACTTTCCTTTCCAGTTTCTTTCTGTCATGTGGATGTAGGGCTCCTCAGCACCCAGCTGAGAGCAGCTCTTGGGTTTCAAGCAGATGTTTCTGCTGCCAAGTGTTCTGGACTATACCTGCTTCTGAACTATACCAGTTAACTGCAACCACTTCCAGTCTGGGCTAAAAGTAGGTGAGCTGACATAGCTTGATGCAAGTTTGGACTTGATAAGAGCTGTTGGGGACTTTGGGTGGACTTACTCTTTGGTATGGTATAGCCACGAGTATCATTTGCTTGGAGCATTTAGACCTGTGGAAGGGCCTTGTGTCATGCTGTTGGATTGCCTGTGCAGACTTGAGTTTGAAAATGTGATGCTGAGGAATGCTTTGGCTGGTTTGTTAGAGGTTTCACAGATTTTCCACCTTGGGTCTCCCTTCTGGGATAAGGCCAGCCTGTGATAAGGCTGCCTTTCTAAACCCAGGAGGCTGTGTTGGCAGCAAGCAAAGGGGTCTAAGCAATTTTGGATGGTAGTTTTTTATTATTATTATTATTATTATTTATTTTTTTAAAAAATTGAGTTGAGCAGGTGTTTGAAAACTAATCACTCTCATTTGGATGGAGATGAGGCTGTTTTCTAGCCTCCCAAGCACAGAGGTCTGCCTCTGACACAGCCAGTACTTACAAACAGAAGGCTTTTGGGAACCAGCTGTTTGCATCTGGAGAAAGAGCACTTGTGCTAGGAAAGCTGGGTTTGTCATTTATTCATTAGATATATATTTTTTTAATATTAACATAGGACAGACTATTATATGGCCCAGTATTTTGTCCTAGCCTTGCTACTGAGGCTTTGACAAAAAATTCTTAAAGTAGAGAGTTTTGTGTTGGCTCTTCCACTGAAACAAAGGAACATGATGCCTGGAGGTTGTCTGGGTTTATTTGCTGCAATGCAGCTGGCTAGCAATAGATAGGCCCAAGTTCTAAGGGGATTCCCAAGGTTTGACACTAAGTTTTGCTTATTTGTTCAGAGAGACGTAATCATCAGGCTCGCTGCAGTTACCTGATACACCATTTTTTTAATGCTTGCTTCTTTTAAAGTTTATTTGCATGGGAACCAGTTTCCCTCTCCCCTCCACCCCGAGGGGATGGCACACACTGGAGTTTGGGATAATGGTATTTTTAGCTGCAAGGTTAGGAGGGGAGGAGTGGCAGCTCTTGTTCTAGGATGAAAACTTACCCATAGACCATTGTACAGAGCTGTGTGATTTGTGCCTTTTTATTTGACATACTTTGCTGCGTGACTTTTCTGCAAAGCAGGGTAGAGAGCACAGACATGCAGGTTTTGAGAAAGCTGTTTGCTTCTGGAAGGAAGGAGAGCGTGTGCTCTCAGTGTTTATATGCTGGGATCCTTGTGCTATCTGGGCTGCCAGCTGGGTCTTTCCTGGCAGCTCATCAAAGTGTGCCTGGCAATTATCTTGGGCTTCCCTTCTTAATCACCACAAGCAGAAACATGGAGGCTGCCACTGCTCTAAGTGGCAGGAAAGGGGAATAATCCAGCCACTTGCATAAAGGAATCAGTCACAGCAAAGCGCTGAGAGATGAGCCGGGGTCGTGTATTGCTTGGCAGTGCTGCTCTGCAAGGCTTGGGCAAAGTGGATGCTGTAGCACTTGTGACTTAGAGCATCCCTCCTGTGTTACAGGTATTTCCAGTGCCCTCCCAAGTTTGGCCTCTTTGCTCCCATCCACAAGGTGATCCGGATCGGCTTCCCATCAACCAGCCCTGCCAAGGCCAAGAAGAGCAAACGGATGGCCATGGGGGTGTCTGCCTTAACCCACAGCCCCAGCAGCTCCTCCATTAGCTCTGTCAGCTCCGTGGCATCGTCTGTCGGGGGCCGGCCCAGCCGCAGCGGGCTGGTAAGTGGCTCGTTCCAGCAGCTGCACTGGGCATGCAGCTTTTTTTTTTTCTTTAAACAGATGCTGAGAAATTGTGAGCATTTAAAAAGTCCAAGGTGCTATGTGGAATGGGATGAACCTCAACTCCGCTGTTAAGAGCAGGTTTTGTTATAGGATCCCTGCAAAACAATGCCATCGCTTCCTGCCCCGTGTGTTTGCATTGCAGTGAGGAGCTATTCTGTTTAACAGTTGTGCCTTCCAGCTCCTGCAGTTAGTGCGTTTTGCCATGAAGGGGTGGCTCTGTCCTGGATCACATGCCTTGTGCTTTGGAAGGTGCTCAAGAAGGCAGACATCAGAGCCAGCAGCAATATTATTAAAAGCTGTAGCTCTGACGTAGCATGTGCTGCATAGCACCTGCAGCCATCCTGGCTGGGGAAGAGGGTGCAGTATCCATTCTCGGGAGCAGATCCAGCCAACCCATACCAGCCTCCAATTGACATCAGTCCTCCTGAGCTCGCTGTTTGGGACTGCACTAGGCTGGGCATTAATAAAATGCATTTTAAAAGGCAGAAGATACAATGCATGACCTTTCCTGACCTAATTCCCGCCCCATGTCCTGTCCTTTGGGAAATTATTCTTCCATTGTAGTGTAGAAGAGCTATTGAGCTTGCAAGCAATGCCCACTCTTTTTGCAGACTCATTAACACGACTTGTAGGGCCCAGAGCTGGCACTACAGCTCTGTACAGCCTAAAAAATATAGATGAGTTATATTCCAAGTTTGACTGGGAACTTCAAGCTATTCTGGACTGGGGAGGATGCAACTTTACTTCTGCCTCTTTTTAACTCTATTCTCCAGCTGACAGAGACCTCCTCTCGTTATGCCCGAAAAATCTCTGGCACCACAGCTCTGCAGGAGGCGCTGAAGGAGAAGCAGCAGCACATCGAGCAGCTGCTGGCAGAGCGTGACCTGGAGCGGGCTGAAGTTGCCAAAGCCACCAGCCACATCTGCGAGGTGGAGAAGGAGATTGCCATCATGAAGGCCCAACACGAGCAGGTAGGAGGTAGCGCGGCTTCATCACTGGCACTCTTAGGGAGTTTCAGATCGTGATAATGTTATCCCTGTGCTGCAGCTACCTGATTTGGAAACTGGGCTCTGAATTTCTGCCTTTTTTTCGTGGAGATAGCTTAACTCACCACTCAGGAAGCTGAGGCTACTTCTCCATTCCTGCTAGTGGGATGTGCTCTCTCTGTCCCAAGGAAGGAGCAGAAAAAGGGCTGTGCCAGACAAAGGGCCGGTAATAGTCTGTGTCTGGTGGATCAATACATCTGAATGCTGAGATGCAGGTGGAAAGCAAACTCACTCTCCTTGGCCACCCACTCTGGCCTTGGCCGTGACTGCATTGCAGTGTTTTTCGATGCTATCAGACACTGCTGAGGACACTAGCTCAGTTCTTGCATGTCACTGCTTTCCTGCCAGAGGGAAATGCTTTGATCCTATTAACGGAGTCATCAATCATAAGGAAAACAGGCTGATCGTGTTAGCATTTTGGTTTTTACACAAGGATTTAGATAGATGGTATTTTATCCACTTGAGTGTTTAAAGAGAAGAGTTGCAGGTTTATGCTATTCATCAACGTATGGCTCTTTAACCGCTGCTCTTGCCCTGAATTCCTTGCTTGTGTTTATAAACCCAAGGCAGCTACCAGGGAGTAGGGATGACGCTGTGTATCTTGCTGTGGTGGGCCACACCTGCCTGTCAGAAACGGAGAAAAAAATGGCAAATCAACTGCAAGCTGAAGTCTTCCTTGTGTAAAATATTTTCCAGTAATAAACAGTAACGAATTCATGCATTTCTGAAATGAGTCTTGCTTCATGACCAGGGCAGAACTGGATCTGGCAACATTGGGCCAGGTTTTCAAAACTGTTCAGGCTTGAAGTGCTTAAATCTGATCAGAGCTGGATTATGCAAAGTGTTCAAGGTGCTGAAACGCAGATCAGATTTACAGCTGGTGGAGATTGAACAATTTTTGATACTTATACTGGGCTTTTTGGAAAATCCACCTTCTTACAATAGCAACTTCTGAAACATCATCAGAACCTTCTGTTCCCTTGTTCTGATCCTTTTATAAAAACTCTGTACTTCAGACATGGTTAACTTTTGTTGCTTGGGCTCTCTTTTCACTGCAGTACGTCACAGAGGCAGAGGGAAATCTCCAGAGGGCACGAGCACTGGTGGATGGAATGCAAAAGGAGAAGATTGAACTGTTGAACCAGCTGGAAGAAGAGAAGAGGTAAAACAGGAGGGAATGGGTGTGGAGGAGCTGAAATCATGGGGGAGATGAAGCTTGTACCTAAGAACATCTTCCATTGGATCTAAGGAGAAAAAGTGACTGGAAGGGTCATTGGGTGTCTTCCCATATTTCAAATATGCTGTGTTCCCCTGTCTTGGCCACTGCAGTCTGCCTAAATGGAGGAAAAAGTGGTGCTGCTTCAAGTAACGAGTTCAGAACAAGGTTGCTGTAGTAGAACATCTGTCATGACTTATTTAGGGATGGGTGCCCAGTACGGTGACTTCTCCCATTTGCTGACAGACTGCTCCTGATCACAAACGAACAAGGATGTGTTTTCAGTTAGTCTCGTGCATTCCTGTCTTAAGGTTCTTAGAGGCCACTCAATGCCATATCATCCTATGGGGTTGCAGTGAGCTGATTTTTTGTGATGTGAGCAATATCAGGGTTTTTGAATGCACTCTGCTGAACCTGCCCCCTGTTGCAAAGTAACTGAAAGGCAGGAGACAAACAGCCAGGGCAGCTCATGCTTGGCACGGTGGCAGCTCTTCTTCTCTGCCAAAAGATGTTGCGTGGTCGGACCCACTTCCCTGCCAAATGCATGTAGCGCTTCAGACAAAAGACATTATCAGCTTCCATACCTGATTATGACTCTTAAGCTGCTGGCACGCCTGTGAGGACCCTGGTAAATATTTGACAGGCTGCTTGCATGTCCAAGGGCATCCGACAATGCCAGTGTTGCACTGACAATACAGTGTGGGCAACGGTTTTATAGACCACTGCCTGTTGAAGACCGGATAGCTGTGGTCTCCTGCTGGGCACGGGAGTTATTGAGGGTTTCCAGCCTTCTTCCCTGTTTTTTGGTTCCTGACGCAGAGCAGAGAGAAGCAGCATTAGTAGCCTGAAAGAATGGAGGGTTCTGGTAACACCAATAATTTTGGAGTTTTGCACTGTAACCAGACTGAGCCATGTCACTGTGTAAACTGAAATTACTCAGTAAAGAGGGGACTTGGGTATCAACAAGGAGCAAAGCCTTACCTTTGGGTGTTCTGGGTTAACGATGAATTATAAAACAACAATACTGAATAATAAAGAGAACTCTGCAGGCTGGGCAATCCCAGATCCCCACACTTTCTCTACGGTCTGGCTTTGCTGAAGACCGTTTCTTTCCCCATCTATTTGTTGATGTGCTGCTAATCTTGCAGACCTTCCTCCTGAGGAAGGCAAGTCACACCGCAGTATGGCCTTGCTGTTGTGTGATTCTCTGCCTCCCCACGTCCCAGAGGCCCCATCTATGTGTGTATGATGATGCATACATTTCCTTTTTGGATAAGAGTGAAGATCTGCTTGTCATTTTTGGAGGCCAATTGCTCCATATATATAATTGAACTCTCCAGTGGGAATGGAAAAACATTTCTGTGTATTAAGTAACTGGGGGAAAAAAAACTGAAAATGGTGTTGGTTTCAGCTGAATGACGTTCCCTGAAGATGAATTGTTCTTTCGTGCACAAGTGTCCCTGTTCCCTGGGTAGGCAGCTCACTTTCCCAGCTCCAGGAGGCCCTTTAACCCAAGACAGCTGAGCTATTTCCTAAATATCAACAGATGCCTCTTCTAATTAGAGGAGGTTTAGACAAGGAAGCTTGTTTATGAAGTTAGATATGTACACCCACAGCTATTTTTATCTGTAACTGAATCAGAGTCCTTACATCTGGCTATCAGTGCAACATCCTCATTATTGCCTTTTTTAATCAGTAAAGAGAACAAAGAGGGATGAGTTTAGCAGGAGATTGAATTACTTTGAACAGAAAATCCAATCAAGATACAGACTTTGCAAAAGACTCTGAGGCGCTTTTGAGTTCGTGCGTGGGGTTTTATGCGTATTTATGCGCGATTGACCTGTGCAGCCTCTGAAGGTTTTTCTGCCAAGGTAGCTCACCATTTCCATGTTGTGGCAACATGAAGCATTGCTCACCCTCTGCCAGAAGGCAGAGGCTCTGATTCCCCTGGAATATTTTGTATGGACCATTTGCGTTTGGCACAGGAATTGCCCGGTGCTCCGCTGTGAGATAACAGGGTCTAAGTAAAACAGAGAAAACTGTTTGTAACTTTACTATTTTCAGGATCCTGGTGTGAATGAACAGCAGTTGTGCTTGCTGAGAAATAGTACAGCAGGAACAGCGTGTCTGGGAGAATGTACCTTGCAAGGAGGCAAATGCTTGCTATGCGTAGGCTTGCTTCTTGTATCTTGATGTTTAGCTTCTGCAGAGCTGTTTATATGTAAAAGAGTTTTTGGTTTTTTTCTCAGCTTTTTGTTCTGCAGGGAAGGCCCATGTGCAATGACTGCCTGTAGGTGGGATGCTAATCTGGGTGTCACTGATCACTCTTCGTCTCTCCTCTTCCCTTCCGCAGGAAAGTGGAGGACTTGCAGTTCCGTGTGGAGGAAGAATCAATAACAAAGGGGGATTTGGAGGTAAGCACCCTCACCAAAACTTGAAGTTGCATGTGTGGCCTCCCGTTAGTAATTTCTGCCACCTTTTGTTCAACTCTGAACAATACAGTTCCTTTAGTGATGGCTGCGGACCTGCTGCAAACACTGTGGTATAAATTGAAGATTGTTCTTTGGTATGTTGCCTGATCCCTAGTAATGCTAGGAGCTGCCCAGAACTAATCTCATCTAGCCAGCTTGGCTTTGGATGTTACCATGAGTTGCCAAGCAGTGTTAGAAACTAATTATCTGCATTTTAAGATATGTTTTTCCACTGTAAAGTGATTTGACTGCTCAGTCACTGTCCCTGCAGTGTCCTGTTAGAGGTTAATGGGCACATGGCATCTCTCAGGTGAGAGATGCTATTCCATTTGAGCCCAATGCCATGTGTTGTATGACCTGTAGTATCCCCATGTGGAGTCCTCTGCCCACGGGGTTTGACAGTAGAATACCCTTTTGTTTGGAAAGGCTGGTGGTCTCAGCAGTGCTGCTCAAAGAGTATTGTATCAACTGGAAGTGGTGTTAGGAGCTTGTCCTGCCTAAGCATGAGATTTTTCAGTGCAAAGAAGGAAAAGGAAATACTTCTGTAAATTGTGGGATTTCCCTTATCTTTAGCTAGATTGCTAGGTTAGTAGCAACCAGAAAAATCAAAGGACCTGCATCAATCACATCAATAACAGGCCAGGAAAACATGAAAACTAGGCAGTGCAGCATGTTGCTGTGGCTTTGACCCTCTTGGTTTAAACCTCTCTTCCTAATCCAGAAGAGAAAGCAGAGTAATGTGTTCGACAGGGTATAAATCAGCAATACACTGCTAGCAGACCTAAAGGACAAGTGGAGTTTCTGCCTAGTCAGTACCAAATCAGGTTTCTGTTGATTCCTGAGGTCTTTAGATGATCAGTTTCCCCCAGTGCTTTAGAGAAGGGGGGATTGATCCGTCAGTCCCTTTGAAATAAGTGAATTATCCCTGTATAAGCTTTAGGTGTTTAAGACTAGTTGTGAAGTAATGGCAATGGAGCCAGGGTTACCTAGCAGATATCTTGTGTTTGTTTTGTGTTTTTTTAAAGTACATGTTCTAGCAAGATGATACGCTGCTGTGACATAAGGGCTGCTATGACTGTAGGTCCCCAGCTGGGGATAGATCTGATTTTTAGTGGGGTTAGAAAGGAGCTTCTTTGCAATGAGGGTATGACCAAGCTTCTTGCAGGCTGACAGGGTTTGGTCCCAGCTTCCACACTCTCCTGCTCAGAAGAACAAATACCTTCTTAATAAGAGTCGTGAAGCAGCTTGGTTTTGGGGCAATCCAGAGAACTGAGGATGTTTCCCCAGGGGTCCAACACCAGTGGTGTTGTAGGAAGGTTTGGTTGTGGTTAGTGTTTACATCCTATCCTGATTGGATGCTCAGACTGGATGAATGTCCCACTGGAGTTTAATTCTCACCTTCCTGGTTTTTTGTGGAGATGGTTGGGATTTCCAGAAACAAGTAACTCACTTAGCTCCGATTGGAAGGCAAGGTGGTAAGTGCTCTGCTGTGTTATGTTTCCTGGGAAATAGGTGTTCTGACATTCTTCTTGTAGTCACTACAAAGCCAGCAGCTGCCAGCACTGTTCCTCACATCCCTAGTTAGAGATGAATTAACCACTGAAATACCAAAAGCAAAACCCAGTGACGGTTGGCCCCCTCAACCTAGGGTCTTGCAGCCCTCTTACACCAGGAGCCCTTCAGAGTACTGGGAGGTGAGTGGTCTTGCCCCAGTTTCTCACCAAAAGCTGTTTGCAGTACCTCTGTAGAAGGCAGTTAAAGGCCAGTACCAGGCACGATGGTAAGAAAAGATTATCTTCCATTTCCTATGGAAAGCAATGGCAGAAAGTTGGGGTGGGGACGACACAACTTTCATGTAAGGCTTTTTATGGTAGAAGGCTTGTTATAGGAAACATTAATCTCATCAAGGAACTGTCTCATGCTCATCTCCTGGAATCTGTGTGGTACCTTGCACACCAGTGGGAAATCTAACTTGGCTGGTAGCAAGAAGTAACCCTAAAATTCAGATCCAAGCTTCCTAAAAGTGCAGTGAAACTTTGGATTTGAGAATGAGTCATATTGACTAGGAAAATCAACTTGCATAAAACATGAAATAACACAGGACTTCAATGAAAATCTTAAATAAAGCTATATTTAAGGACTGAAAAACATCTAATCTAATTTTCTTTCCTGATTTTTCTCCTCCTCTATTCTGATATGTTTTTCCAGACTTAGAAAATAGCAGGATTGGTAGATACTGAGCAAGAATACCAGGTGGAGCTGGGGTAGCTTGATTGGAAAGTTGAGTACCAATCTCAGGAATCTTGAGAGGTTTTTTGGTAGAGCCAGGGGTTAGTTTTGTAATAGGCCAGTATCTTCAGGTAGCTTATATCAGACTTGCTGCCACCAGTTAAGGTAATTTCAAAAGTATACATTGCTGAAGTTTCACTTGGGAATTCTGGGCAAGTGTAAATTGATGAAAATTCATTAGTGTTAACAGAATAATTATCCCTGTAGATAAAATCAAGCCTGGAGCTTCATCTTAGGATGTGGATCTTTGAGCTGTGTAGAGTGGGAGAAGCTGCTTGGTTAAAAAAAAATAATCTTATTTTTCTTTAATTTTCCTTTAATTAGGATGCATTCAATCGACTTCTGCATTTCTGTGATATTATTTGGGGTGTTTGATAATGTTTGGGTACTTGAGACCAAGTACCTTTTTCTTCCTTTGGGGGTCAAATAGGCCACATAAAATAGGGAGTAGTCTGAATATATCTGGTAGTTGATCTTTACCTTCTGTGAATACATGTTAATCTTTCAAGACATATGAAAATACGGGTTTTCACAAACTTCAGTTCCTATCATTTGTAGACAACTAGCTAAAACTCGGTTCAAAAAAATCCCTGGAACTGGTTCCAGCAGAACGAGCAGAAAGCAATTAATTGTATGGGAAATGAGGAGTAAAAAAAAAAAAAAAAAAATCCAGTTCTGGTCAGGTTGGTTTGGTTTTTTTGGGGGGGCGAGGTCCAGTTTAATTCAAAGGAATACACTGGTTTTGTAAGCTTAAAAAAAAGCGAAGACTGGAGTTTGCATGTGTTTTTCCCATGTATTCCCCTCTTTTATTTATGGGAAATCTTACATGATATTACAGTGGTCACTTTGGATTCCTGAAGTTTGCCACCAACTGCCACTATTTGGTACTTCTGCTTTAAAGGGGAAGAGTCCTGAAGCACCGCACTGAGTCAATGCTCTGGGATTTGGGCAGGTTATATATATAAACTTGTGTGCGTAGCTCACTCATCTGTGTTTTGTTGGTTTTTAAGTTGTCTTTTGTACAAGGCTGTTAGTTTTTGTTTAAAATCACTTTGAAATCCATAGCAGTCCCCTTCAAACCTGAAGCAGTGATTTATATAGCAGTGCAGTATCTTAATTTGTAATTTACTTCCAGTGCAGTGTATCTGTGGCTTTAGCAACCTGCTGTGTACAGTGTGACCTGCTTTTTTTTCCACCTCGTGTGGGGTTCAAGCTGTCTCCGGAGCAAAAAGAGGAGGGGAACTTGCAAGCCTTTTCAGTCTGCCTTGTGATTTTTCTCGAGGAGAATGGAGAACCATTGCAAGGTCTTTGCAGGAGAATCATTGCAAGGTCTTTGCATTCTCTTATGTGGTGCAAGGGCCTTGTACTGGTGGTCCTCAGCGGTGGGAGCTTTGCTTTTTAGGAGGTATCTTTGGTACAGCATTGATGCAGGAAAACAGTGAAGCAGCTTCTTAATGCAGAGGGATGTTTTCCCTGCACAGATCACACTTTCTTGTGAATAGCCTCTGAGTACCACGTAAAATCCCGTGGTGATCGCTTTCTGTTTGGTTGGATTTCTCCTGCTTGTTTGGATCTTTATTCTCCTCCTGTTGTGAACTGCCTTTCCTTGTCCTGTACACCGAAGATGATGTTGCAGCCTTCTCTCTCCTCTCCTCTCTCTCCCCTCCCTCCCCTTTCCCATCTCCACTGTTCTTTTTTCCCCATGTGTGACCAGACTCAGACGCAGTTGGAGCATGCCCGAATACGGGAGCTCGAGCAGAGCCTGCTGTTTGAGAAGGCACAGGCTGAAAAACTCCTCAGAGAATTAGAGGACACCAGGGTAATCCGCCCCCACTAGCCCTGCCTGCAGAGCGGCGTGCTTCTTCCCCGTGCTGATGCTCATGATGCCTTGCTTTGGGTTTCTTTTTTGGTTTGTGTTGTTGATTGGTTTTGGCTTGAATTTAGGCTTCCCTGGTTTTTGTTTGGTTTGATTTTTATTTGCTCTCTCTCTCCTGGACGTGATAGCACTATATATATCCTAGCTTTGCTGCTTGTGGGGAGGATTCATTTCTCAGACTGAGTTTGCTTCTCTGCCCCATGCCACCATTTGACCCATGAGCTCTTCACAACTCATCATTCAATTAACATGCCGGAATAATACCTGCAACCCTGCACAATTCATTCTGCCTAGAGGCTCCCTGAGGCTGCAATAGGAAATAACATTGCAATCAGCATTCCCTATGCCCCCATTCCAGCCAGGGGAGCTGCGATTTGAGGTGGAGGATAGCAGTGGTGAGTCCAGGTGGAGCAGCTCTGATCCTCGGCTGTGGCCATGCTGAGCCAGCAGCAGGATGTGCTGCCTGTATGAACTGTGTGCCCAACCCTAAATGCAGCCCCATGTGGGGAAAAAAAGCTTTTTCATGCTGTTGTTGTGCGGTGTGGGAAGCAGCAAACTTGCTCCAGTGAGCCTGCTTCTCAGCAATGGATTTGTTAGAGTTGTGGAAAATGCAAATGTGAGGTTTTTCCAAAGGGCTGAATGGTCTGAATGCCCCTGTGCCCATCTAAAGGCAAAAACACCCAGCCTCCCGGGCTGGCGGGTAGCAGGGGAAATGGCAAATGGAATGGAATTGATCGCTTGTGTTTTGACCCTGGAAGATTCACTTGGTTTCTTGGTTTCTTCTGCCTTTTTTCTAATATTTCACCCAGTCAAATCTCTTCTATATCCATCGCCACAGCACGCTGAACTCCCTGTGACCAGCAGGTAGTTCAGTGCCGTTAGGATGTGTTCAGACTGTCAGGCACCAACCCACAGACCTTATGCTCAGTGTTAACCATGGCTAGATTTATTGTCTTGCATCCTCTAGCCTTCTGTGTCATTTTTACTTTGCTAATAAACTCTAACAAGTACTCATATGTAAAATCCCTTCTCCTTTTTACACCAGGGTAAACAAATCACACTGCAGGTGCGGGGTCTGTAGGCTGAGGATTGCTGAGCACGAAAGGAAACACGATATGTTTAATGCTGGTTTCAATGCTTGTGGTACTCCTGCATGTGCAGTCACATTTCCTCTGTGCATCATCTGGCAAGATGCCTGGTCTAGAAATATAATGGCCTTTCGGGACATTATTTTTCATAAACTGCTGTTGCTGCTCTCTAGCAAATTTCAAGGGTTATTTCAAAGGTATGTGTTTCTCTCTTGAAAATAAGAGGTTCATATTAGAAAAACAAATTGTAACTGGCATAAAGACGTAGCAGTTAGTTATAATTACCCTGGTGCAAAACTACTCAGATTGGAGGGCGCTGGGTTTTCTTTTTATTTGAACCTTGACTAATGTACTTTGGATTTACTTCCACTGAAGCACGTTTGCTAAAGGGAAGAGTGCAGCAACGAGAGGTGGGCACTGACTTTGTCTTCTCTGTCACGTTGCAGTTAACCACGGTAGCGGAGAAGTCCAGAATCCTGCAGCTGGAGGAGGAGCTGAGCCTCAGGCGCAGCGAGGTGGATGAGCTCCGGCAGTGCCTGAGGAGCTCTCACCAGGCAGAGGCTCCCGAGCATCACCTCGGCTTGCAGTCAGAGGCTCTTCGGTTACGTGATCAGCTGCTGTCTGCCAACAAGGAGCACCAGAAGGAGAGCAGCCAGCTAAAGGAGAAGTACGAGAAGACACTAAAGAAGTACCAGCAGGAGATGGAGAAGCTGAAAGCCATCAATGAGAAGTATTCACAAGAAATCGTTGACCTAAAGCATAAGGTTCAGCAAGCCACTAACGAGAACATGGGGCTCATGGACAACTGGAAGTCCAAGCTGGACACGTTAGCTTCTGACCACCAGAAGTCTCTGGAGGACCTCAAAGCCACACTGAACACTGGCCCCGACACCCAGCACAAGGAGATCGTGGAACTGAAGGCAGTGGTGGAGAGTATAAAGATGGAGCACCAGCTTGAGCTGGAGAACCTGAAAGCAAAGCATGACATTGAGACAGCTGTTCATATAAAGGAGAAAGAGAGCCTCAAACTGAAGTTGCAGGAGGCTGTGGAGGATGTGGAAAAAAGCAACAGCAACTGGAAAATGCAACTGGAAACCAAAAGCAATCAGCACCTTCTTGAGCTCCAAGATATGAAGGACAAGTGTCGAGATGCGGAGCTGAGGGTGCATGAACTGGAGAAACTTCACAGTGAATATAAAGACCAGACACAAGCAATAGCTTTCTTGAAAGAGCAGATTTCTTTAGCTGAGAAGAAGATGTTGGACTATGAAACGCTGCAGAAAACAGAAGCCCAGAGCAAACAGGAGATCCACAGACTGCAGGAAAAAGTGCTTGTCTTAGAGAACAAGCTGCAGTCCATGGAAGCCCTGCATCCTTCTCAGCATGCAAATGTATGCTTTTCGGGTCACTTTGCTTATTTGTTATCGCTGTTAATAACACTTCCTAGGGGTAGTGCTCAGATGCTGTCTTGTGCAACTTGCTGAGGCTTCTGTGCCTCAAAGTATTTGGATGTTTTTAATTTCCATTGGTAGTGCTTTTTCTGCAGAGCATCTCTGTGCTGAGGGTTTCTTCCCTTTCTTGAAAGCCAGTACAGTGGCACGGGTGGAAAAGTGAGAGTCAAGAGAAGCAAGTGGGCCACATCTGGGTTTGAGGCTACGTTAGTTCTGTGGCAGCAGAATAGGGCTGCCACGGTTTGGTAGAAGCAGACTCATTCTGAGCAAGCAGCATTCTTAGCTGGAAAAGCATCAATTCTGCAATGTCTGTTGTCCTCCAAGGAGCTGCAGCCACCTCGGTGTATTATCAAGCAAAGCCTTTTAGGGGTAGGTGGAGGACAGGGTGAAAGAAGAGGCATTGCCCATGCTGAGAGAATGCGTGGCTTGCTCAGCACGTGGAGCGTGATTTGAGAGCCTCAGTTAGGGGGGCTGAGCCGATGGAAGGTGAATGTGACCTCACAGCATATTAAAGAAACAGAGAAAATGCTTCCTGTGAGGATTGTAGCGGAAATGCTGCTAGCAAGGTGAGGGTGACACTAAGCCAGGGAAATGAAATACCTGATTGAATGAGAGTCCTGAGCCTCCCAGGGAAGGCTAGAATAAAAGCATTAGTAATATAAATAAGTCATTTTCTTTCTTTTTTGTGACCTTTGTGTGGCTTTGAGTCTTTTTTTGGCTGTTTGCCATGGGATGTGATCCTGGCTTTGTGACATGGCAGAGGGACACATGTTTGTTCGTGGCTCGCTCACATCCTCTGCTCTAGAGTGAAGCGGGGAGATTGCCACTCCTGGCTCTAGACTGGACCCCACTTTGTGTTTGGCTTTTGCATGAGAAATGAGCTAAAAGACAAGCTGCAAGTTGGCTCCGTGGGGATGAGGAAAATTGAAAACAAGCCATGAGATGTGCATGATTTGAGAATATTCATTTGGTGTCTGTCCCTGGGGATACAGTCTGTTCCATGTCGAGGTGTCAATGAAGTGAATATAATGCTTGTATTTAGTTTTCCGACATGAGCAGTCCCACTGAAATCAGTCGCACTGCGAGGCAGCAAAGTCAAGCCCATGAATTACTGTTGGCCAAGTCAGAGCCTCGTGCCTGCAAAGAGACGTGCTCAGCTGGCTGGGAGAGGAAAGCCTGAGGAGGGATCCACAGCGTTAGTGGTGTTTCTGGGGTTGCTCAACATATTTCCTCTAGTAAAGAGAGTCATGAACAATAAGCACAGCTGTGGCCCTGGGAGAAGTGGGTTGTTATTACAAGGCATCACATATTATAGCCAAGAATTAAACAAGAATGAATGTAAAAGAAGAAACTGGAGGCTTGTTCCAGAGCCGTTTAAATAAATGAGAGGGCTCTGGGGGACTTTATTGGTGTTGGATTAGAACCAGGGAGTCTTGAAATAATTATTTTAAGTGTGTGTCAATTAAAATCAGGAAAGCATGGGAAGAAATGCATGGGTGAAAGCTTTTGAGTGTCACAGGGCAAATTCTATTTTAAAAAGTCTTAGCTAACTTAATGTGACTGTAGTATTAACTATCCAAATATTTTAAGCAAACAAATGTCGTGTGATTGAATGTGTCTTCTTTCCTTCAAGTGAGAGCCATAACTCTGGTTCCAGAGAGCAGTTAAATAACTTTCTGTACCAGAAGTACATCAGGCAGGATATTTCTCCCCCCTTTGGGTGTGCTCCTGTTTCTGCTAAAGCCGTATCCTGCAGCACACGCAAGCTCTTGGGGCCTGACCTCAGGGCTTGCAGCAGCGGTGGCCGCAGCAGCTGCTGGATGGGAACCATGTGCTCAGGCCCCAGAGAAGGATGCTGGCCCTGAAGAAGCTTCGAGAGCTGAATTTTAGCCTCTGCAATGGGAAGTTTGGGTTTTAATCACTGTTGTCAGCTGTTAGAAGACAAGGGCTGGTAGTTGCGTGGTGCCAAAATTGGACAGGTACCAAGATTTCTTGCTGATAGCTTACCTGAATCTATCTTGAGATGAAAGCTGAAATCTAGGAAATGGATGTTAGGCAGTTGTGTGCAGCTGAATGGAGCTTTAGGGCAGAAACTGTTCGGTGCAGGGAGAAGTTACCCTGACGAGGGCAGAGGTAAAGTCTCCTGGGATGGGTCAGATCTCCCTTGGGTTGGGGATTGTGCAGTGGCCACCCTCTCTCCAGGGTGTTTGAGATTCCCCTGGGATCTCCTAGCTGCTTGCTCTGGCTCTGGAGAGATGTAGTGTAGGATTTTTGTGGGAAAAGAGGAGGAAATGGGAAGGGATGCAAACAACAGGATCCCCAGCTGGATGACAGCCTGTGCTTCTGGTGGGTGACCATGCAGGACTGATACCAATGTCCCTGAGAGCGCGCACACATCTTATTGCTGTCGTGGCTTAGTCCCCGTGGAGCCTGGGCATAGTTTGTCTTGCTTTCTCATGGGACGGTCACTTTAGAGCAGGAAGGTGGGCAGTTTTTGTGCCCTTCCTGAGGTTTTCAACAACACTGAGTGAACGCCTGTGGGGTTTTTCTTGGCATTATTAATGCTGCAGGCAGCGTGATTCTGTTGGCAGCCTTGTGGAGCTGAGCCTGTGAGCTTCACATGCGGGGTACCTGCGGGTAGCGCTGTGTTACTCCAAGATGTCCACCTAACCGAGTGTATTTGCACCTGATGAAAAGACAGACATCCCTTCCATGTTCAGGGCTCACTGAGATGACAGTTGAGATGGAGATCCTCAAACATAGTTTTGGATGGGGGAACTTGCAGCACTGGTAACAGTGTGTGAACAGTCATCTTAAAGGGTGTGTTTTATGGAGAGGTGCTGGATTAGGAGACTAAAATACTAATGTACCTGCATTGCTGGCTGAGTTGAGCTGCATTTGCAAGGCTGTGAGCTCTGCAGTCACACTTTATTGCAGCATGAGCAAAAGAGGATGGGGAAAAGAGACAATTCTGTCTGGACCAGCATTTGCTTTTAATCAATATCATTCATTATCCATTAGTTATTATCTTATCAACATTTTATTGCTGTTCTTATAACTTTGGATGTAGTTAGATTCTTTAGAAACTGAGGAAATTCTTGCCTGAAAGGTCTCAAGGTGAATGCTGAGGAGCACTTGCAGCCTTGGTTGGGCTGAATGTTGGCCATCGTTAACCACAGGAGACTGGTCTATACCGGAGCAGCTCTTCCATCAGTCTGGGCACGTGGAAGCTGGACCCAGAAGGGAAGTCTGATCCCTTCTCCCTTTGGGGTAAATCTCGCTGCTGTGCTCAGCCAGTTCTTGTATGTGGGCACTCAGACAATAGCTGTTTACCTTCAGTAGTACCCAACTTAGAAGTAACTTCATAAAAGTCTTTGTTTCCCACCAAGGGTGTAAAACATCCTAACACAGATGCCAGGTAGACTTCTGCTTGGGTGGGGCTTTGTGGCTCTTGGTTTTGCTTTGAATCTTTGGGCTAAGGGCTGTTTTATCTTTCATGTTTTATATTTATTTCAGATGATTGAAACTAATGACATTTCAGAAGAAAAGATAAGGATGAAGCAGACTATGGAAGGTATGACACTGCTCTTTTCATCATGGAACACCCTGTCCTAGGGACCCTTCCTCTGACTTTCTGCTCTTGCAGGAACAGCTGTGAAAGGAGCTTAGGAAGTCATTTCATCTCCTATTTTGCTGCCTGGCATTTGTTGTCTGCCCTCTAAACTGAGCAAACGTAGAGGTGGATGTTTGCTTTTGTTGCACACTCACCATAGAATCATAGAATATCCTGAGCTGGAAGGGACCCGTAAGGATCATCAGGTCCAACTCCTGGCACTGCACAGGTCTACCCAAAAGTTTAGACCATGTGACTAAGTGCATGGTCCAATTGCTTCTTCAATTCAGACAGGCTCGGTGAAGTGACTACTTCACTGGGGAGCCTGTTCCAGGGTGCAACCACCCTCTCGGTGAAGAACCACTTCCTGGTGTCCAGTGGTATAAAATATATAACATATATGTCCACATATCAGTGATTCAATTTCAGACATCATCCACGTAGGTCGTGCAGGTTGGAGACAGATCTGGGGAAATGGGCACACTCTGTCCCATCAGGGATTTTACAGCAGGTAAAATGCATTCACCAAATGTAATTTGTATCTACCATTAGCAGTACTCTCCTAGAAACTTATTACGCTTACTAAAGCTCACTACAAATCAAATCCATCTTTTGAATAAAGCCCAAAGTTGATGCACTAAGGAAAATTGTATAACGTAGCTTTGAAATTGAATTGTGTTCAGGCTCCCTCACAAAGCTGTAACCCCTAATCTGAGCAACAGCAGGCCTGGCAAGGTTACAGCTGCATGGCCCCGGCAGTCTCTGGACCCTCGCTCTTGGGAGTGATGTGCTGCCACATTGCTCTGGGTGGCTTGGGTCTGGGGCTGTTTGGGGCTGATGTGAGGTGCTCCCAGGTCACGTCTTCCCTCGTTCATTCCCAGGGCACTCATGTTTTCCTTATTCTCTATTTCCTTAGGATTGCTTTTTGTAGAAAAACTTCACCAGTGTAGATCACGAAGGTGATCTTAAACCACTAACTTGTCACTTCTCTTTTCAAACGTGACGTGGTGTCATAGCTTTCTCTCAGTTGTGCACCTCTAAGGAGTCCATTCTCTGCACAGCCCTTTCTGAAGTCCTGCTAAGGATGTGGCTTGCTGTATATTAGTGTCACATCACTGGTTTTGCAGGTACAGGACAATGTATATGTTGTACCAAATTGTATGCTGGTTGACAAGGGATTATGTCTCACGAGGGCAGAACGTAACCAGGTCCATCAGCCACCGCTCTTATAATACCCGCTCAGTTCATGCTCACGTGGCCTCACGCTGAATGAACTACATACAGGATGTACTTAAAAACAGACTTGAGCCTTAAAAGCATCATGCTTCAAATCCACAGCTGAGGGTGGAAGATTTAAAATAAATTAAAAAAAAAAAATCTTTTGAAACAGTGTCTGCCTTCCAGTGCAGTAGGTAACACGCAAGGAAATGTGCTGAAAGGTTCTTTGCTATTTTTTTTCCTGGCTGTGTTTTTATTAAAGTTACATTCTTATTTATTTTTCCCCCATTGTTTGCTTTCTTAAACCTGTCCAGTACAGCCTTCTAGCTGTGTATCCTGCCTGCTGACTCCTGGATAGGGTGAGGCAGTGAGCAATGCCCCTGTCGCACCTCCTGTCTGGCACTATGCTCCCTGACCCATACCCCACGCTCCATGCCTTCCTGATTTGCGCAAAGCATTTTCCAGGCTTCTAATCTGTCTTTTTCTTCTTTTCATTCGCTTAAAGACCTCCAAGACAAGCTGAGTAAAAGAGACAAGGAGGTGTCATCGCTGGTGTCCCAGACTGAAACCCTAAGGGCCCAAGTAAGTGGTAAGTTTCCCTAATCCAGTGCTGGTGGGAACAAGGCGTTTCTCTGCTCATCCTTTGTACTTGTGTGAATAAGGGCCCAGGTGCTCAAACAGGCAGGTGTGAGACCTGACACTGCCTGCCTGTTAGTGGACATCATTGCTAAGAATTTGTTCAGGGATTTCAGTCCATGAAGAGAACAAATCCAGCAGATGACATTAGTATCAAGTGAGGAGGGGTTTGGGCTCACTGAATATGAGAAGCTGAAAGAAATGGAGCTGGGTGCATTGTCTCTGAGATCTCCCCTTAAGCAGGGCCAGATCCAGAGCTCACCAGGCCTGTGTTTTTAGCAGTGGCGATTGGGACAGGCAGAAAGTAGAAATGTGAGTAAAGAAATAAGTAACCTTTCTTCCTCCCTATATCCTTGTCTTCTCTTAGCTTTGGAAAATAAATGCAAAATTGCAGAAAAGAAGGCAGATTCAGCGTTAAAAGAAAAGAAGAGGCTGGAAGGTGAGCTGGAAGCCTTGACCAAGAAAACACACGATGCTTCAGGGCAGCTGGTCGTGATTAGCCAGGAGCTGCTCAAGAAGGAAAGGTCAGTGTGCGGGCCTGAGGGACAGGAGCTGGTGACGGTGGGTGGGTGGGTGCATGTGTTCAGAGTCCTGTAACTCACCCCCAAAAGAAATCTCCAGGTTGAATTGCTGAAATCCAGCCCCTAGTTTTCCTGTTCATGAGAGAATTTGGTTAAAAGCAGGGTCTTTGATTACTGGAGGGATTGCCCTTTCACCACTCATCAGGAGCGGCAAGACGCAGCTCGGTGCCCATGTGGATGCTGAATATCATCATCTACCAGTCAGTTGAGCTGGCTGCTGCCCTGCTGTGAAACGTGGTGCCCGTGGGGGTCCCCGATTCTTCAAAGCTGGCACAAAGAGGGGGAGAAGAGATCTGAAACCCCTGTTGGGAGTTGGGATGGGTTTGCTGGCTTGTCTTTCCTGGGGTTTGTAGTAAAGGTGAGGGGGAGCCTGGCAGGACTCCAGTGCCAGTGGTGTGCAGCCTCTGGAGATGTCTTCACCTCTTTCTGCTTCTTCCAGGAGCCTGAATGAGCTGAGAGCACTCTTACTGGAGGCAAACCGGCACTCGCCAGGGCCAGAGCGGGACCTGAGCCGGGAGGTGCACAAAGCTGAGTGGCGGCTGAAGGAGCAGAAGCTCAAAGATGACATCAAAGGGCTGCGAGAGAAACTGGTTGTGCTGGTGAGAGCTTTGGCCAGGGGTTTGGAGGGGTTCTGTGCTGTTCTGAGAGGATTTTAGCACTTTACCTTTACTCCAGTTTATGAGGCTTGCTGTCATTACTAGTGAGCTTCTGATGGGAACTTCCATGACTCCCTGTGAGCTGTGGCCTGGCCTAGCAGCACCTCATTAAGCAATGGAATGTCCATCTGTCCTCCATTGTTTCCCTGTTCCCACTGACTTTAGATCCATGGCTAAACAGGGATAAAATTTTGGGCAGAAATTGAAAGCCAGTCAGTTTCCCCCATATTGCTTATTCCTAGATCAGAAGATGCATAAAATGTCCTCAAATTCCAGTGTACTTCAGTGGCCTCCTGTGGTTGAAACGTGAACAATTTGTTTGAACTCTTGGGAATAAATTTGAGCTTCTGCTGGTTGCATTTGATATGATTGCCTTTAGAGTTGTGCTCTGACCCCATCTACTGTTGAAATCAAAACATGGTTATATTAGATACTGCGGATTTGTGCTCTGTTTTGTTTCTGTGGCTATAGTTTTTTATCTAAAGCTTTTTTCTCATCGTTTTATAAGGACAAGGAAAAATCAGTAACAGATCAGAGGCGATACTCCCTGATCGACCCCTCCTCGGAGTCAGAAGTGATCCGGCTGCAGCACCGGCTGGTCAGCACGGAGGATGTGTTGCGCAACGCGCTGGAGCAGGGCCACCAGATGGAGAAGCTCATGGAAGCGATGAGGCTTTCCTCGGAGAAAACACAGGTAGAGCACTCATTTCCCAGGTCACTCAGCCCTCGGCAGTCATCTGTCCTGAGCAATCCCCTGGGATCCCTCCCTGTGCTGTGGGAGGTGATGTAGTCAGCTGTTTTTTTTTCCTTTGCCTAGAAGCAGTCTGGCAAGATTTTATTCTCTCAGATGTTTAAAACTAACAAAAGCCTTACTAGTTGGTAATTACAGATCCTTTTCTGCTCTGTAAGAATGGCCGCTAAAAGTGGTGTTTTGAGGAAGGCTGCAGTGTGAGTAACTGTTCTCTGTGTACAGTGATGTGGTGGCTGCATGCCTCTGCACTACAGGCACGGATCTCCTGAAGGATTTTGGGGAGAATTAAATTTACCCAGACAGGACTGCATTTTCTTGCCCATGAACAGTGGTAGAAAGTTTACATACAGGTTTTGCCATTTGTCTTTGAGAGAGGTAATGGTCTAAAGTACTCTTTGGGATGCGCTGTAATTGTTTCCAAACAGCTGTCTGAAGAGGGAAATATTTATTATTTTCGATTTCAAAACAAAATAAATTGCAAGCTGTCATTAGGAAAATTTCTTAAGTGTCCTTATTCTTCCTATACTGTCCTTAACTTCCGTACTATAAGTGTTCTGAAGGACACTACGAATGTCCTTCAGAACACTTATAGTACGGAAGTTAAGCATTTCTGCCATATCTGTTCTTTGAGAGGATTGTCTTGTGGTCCTTAAGCACAAACTTTAGAGGTGAGTCTGGGAACATGTTTTCCATTTCTTTTATGAGCTCCTGGAGGCATCTATATCTGATCTAAGTTTGCTGCTGTACCATTAATGTTCCTGTTCAAGTCACTCTTCTCTTCCTGACTTACTCTAGTATCCCCTTGCTTCTGAGAAAAACAAAACTGCTTCTGTTGTTGTCTTGCATCCTTCTTTGTGAAAATGAAGGCTGCAAATAAACTGACTCTTCATGTTTGGCCTCTTCTATCCCGTACCTGTGGTGTCTAAGCCCTGACTGATTCCTCCTGTGAAGTGACCTGCCCCTCATGCCAAGCTTTTAGCTTCATGTCCTTTATTTCTCTTCCAGTTGTATTTTCTCTTGTCTGCAATCAGGTCACGGCCCTCAGAGGCCGGATACAGAGTGCTCCTCTGGTACTTTCTCACTTAAATTCTGAGCTGGAAAACTTCTTTCTTGTGCAGTAATGAGCTGCAATTTGGGCAAACACCTTGGAATAGTACAGAACAAGCCAGTAGACAAGGAGAATGGGTGGAGTTTGTTTTACCCAGCGCAGGTGGGAGTTGTGGGGGGTAACCTTGGGATATCATGCCTCCTCTTCTCTCACCATCTTCTGTACCAGTTAGCAGGCTCTCCAAACAGCTGTTTGCATGGAGGAGAGCACAAGGTAAAAGCTGCAGCCCTGAAAGCTCTGCCGTCTCAGCTGAGCATCAGACTGCTGCAGCCGGTCTCTTTATATCCCGCGGTGCAGCAGCCGTCTGCCAGCACCAGACAGGACAGCTGTAGTCATGATGACAAGTTTGTGGCAGTCCAAGGCACGCTATAATCCTGTCAGTACCCCAGAGTTACTTTAGCTTCTCCTGTAATTGCTATGTGTCAAATGAAAATGCATCGTGACAGCCTCATCTGTTGTAAGCTGTGGGAGGGGCGGGAGAAGTTGTTCTGTTTGCTTTAATGCCGAGTCCCTTGAGAACTGGAAATCCTCCTGTTCACATTCCTGTCTCCAGAGGTGGTGTAGGTGGTAATTATTTTTTCCCCAGCTGTAGAAAATAACTAATTTTAAATAAAGTGAGTTGGAATGGACCTTATGAGGTCAGCTAATCTATCCCCGGTATTACTTTGATACTTTCATGCTGAAGAAATCCCAGAGATACGACAAGATAGTATTATGCTTTCAACTACAAACTGCGGTATCAAGAGACAGAGAGGGGATTATTGAGGGAAGTTAAGCTTCAAACTTCTATTGATGTCAGATTTTTAAAGTGTCTAAGTTACGAGGAAGTCTGGATCAAAGTTCTCTGGTTTCAGTATGATGTCTGTTCATCCTTTCCCCTATAAAGGGGAGTTGTTAACCAGGGGCCTTTGGGCTGAGCCTGGGGATGTTGCTGGCCTAAAGAGATCATGGCACAATGGTTTGGGAACTGGTGTTTCTTCTCTAGAAGCCACATCTCTGCTCTAACCCATTCTGCACTACCTTCTGACCCCCTGTCTCCTCTCTGCCAGCAGCAGCTGTTGCCCAGGGATCTGACTTGGCATTGCTCTCCCTTTGTCTGCAGAGCCTTCACAGCGTGCCCAAGGAGGAAATCTCTAATTACCACAAGCTGCTGCTGCTCTCCCTTTGCAGGCTTAGTCAGCCACTGCTCTGCAGCCCTTGATGTGCATGGCTGGCCTTGCTATTAGACAAGGAGGTGCAGGAACTGAGGGAGCATAATGGCACTGTATGTCTTCATCTCATTGTCAGCTAATTGCTGCCTTGCTGTTTCTATGTCTGCAGCTGCAAAGTATTTGTCCTGTAATAGAGGAAGAGGCTCTTTCTGTTCTCCATGTCTTGGGAGACCCTGATCTTGCAGCTTTGCAGGAAATGACAAGGATTTGGCACTCAGACCTTTTTCTGAGAGAACTTGTAGTGATTGTGCAGGGAGCTTTTTTATTTAATTTGAAGCAAATTACACCACTTTGTGTTCATTATCGTGATCATGTACTGAGACCGAATTTCAAACCTGTTTCCTGGCACCTGAAAGCTGCTCAGTGTGCAGACTGGGTGTGCTGCAGGCAAGGTCGGATATATTGCTTTGCACAAGGCCTGTGTTTCCCCCCGGCCGCGGGTGCAGTACCCCAAGGCTGTGACCAGTGGCATCATTCTTGCCATCCATCCAGGCAAGCAGTGCAGGCTCTCAAAGCAGAGCTCAGTTTGCCTCTGTCTGGTTTTCCTGCCCAAGCTAACCCTCAGTTCCGTAGAATTGATTGTGCACCTTCACGGTCAAAGCAAGAACAGTAGCTGGGACTCCTATATGATGGGTTTTAAAATATGATGGGTTTTAAACCTTGCAGTCTTGTCTCCCCGTAACTTCTGGTTTTGCTGTCACCAGCAATTCGCCAACTGTGAATCTGATTACTGAGACCCAAGCAACTGACATCTGGCATGCTGTGTCTTCAAGCTGCAGCTTTCTTCCCTTGTTTGTGCTGGTTGTGCTGTCATTTTGAAGCTGAAGGGCTCCGTATTATTCCTGCTAAAGAAACATTATAAATGTTTAAAGTTCTTGTGCTTTCTAAAGATAGAACAGCTTGTCCTGGCTGCCAGACTCATCCCCAGAGATGGGAAACGGGGAATGGCAAACGTCCTTTTTGCTGCTGTGATGTTCCCTGTGCTGTGTTCTGCAGCTAACGCTGCCCTTGGCTGATGGTTTGTTTACCAGGATTTAAGAGTCAGAAGTGAAGAGCCGCTCTGCGTCCATGTAGGAACTCAGGGGATATTTTATAGCTGGGGAGGACAGTTCCCCCACGTGGGGATTGGGCCAGGACACAGAGATCAGGAAATTTCTTGCCAAAATTGATGTGGGATTTTTGCATTCCCCTTTCCTTGCATGGAGTGGCCGCTGAGTGTTGGACTGCTAAGAGAGGAGAAGGCAGTCTTGCCAGACCTCAGCCCTCGTAGGCAAACACTAGGCTCTGTCTCTCTTCACTAAATATTGTCCGTTCTCTATTGCAGACTGTTGGAAATTCTGGGTCTGCTAATGGGATTCACCAGCAGGATAAATCCCACAAACAAGAGGTAAGCTACAAGCAGAACATTGTTTAAAACTGACTGTTCAATGTGATTTCTTGCCTGCTGTTCTGGGGACAGGGCTTGAATGGAGGCAGGCCTGCCAGCAAAGCTTGACCATATCATTTCCAGTGAAAGCATGGGGCTTTGCACAACCCTGGTTCCCAAGTGTGGTGGGAACATCATCTTACTGTTAAAACTATTCAAAGTCATCAGGAAGATGCTGGTGAGAAGCACACTGAGGGGACAGTAGTCACTTGCTCTAGGGGAAAGCAGTTGGAAGGGAGTTTCTCTTCCGTCTCCTGGGTGCCTGTATGACGACTCCTGTTGGGATCAGCTAGGACATGCCCTTTATGTGCCACCCTTTACAGGGATGGCATTCCTGGGATGTGCCCTGCTGGTGTCCCCTGTTCTTTATGATGTAAGCACAGTCTGTAGCCTCAGGCTTCACGTCCTTACATGCAGGATGGCCAGCCTGAGGAAGAGGCAGTGTGGCCTACTGGGCAATGCAGTGGGTCAGGGCAGGGTGAGCCTGAATTCTCTACTCATAACTGTGTATCTACTCCCAATTCTGTGGCTTAGTTTCCCCTTCTGTAAAAAGACCTCCATGCTTCCCCTCATTTCACTAACTAGGTCTTTTATTTTTTCCAGGAGAAGCTCTGATAGAGAAGAGGTGGAGAGGATCATTTCATGCCAGTATCAGCTCCTGTGCACAGTGAGGAAAACCAATACCACATCTGGCTTTAGCACCTCCAAAAGACTAGACACAGTATTTTCACTTTAAAGCAGGACAATGTTTATAATGTACTAACTGATGTAATCAGGACAATCCTGGAGTCCAGTTTTCCAAGACAGCCATTGTTCCAGGAGGAAGCAGAAAGATCTCTCTGGGTTTGGTTTCTTGCCTGTATTGATTTTGACTGTGGAATTTGTATTGTTTGAGCTGCCCTTGCCCCACTGTCTGACGTGATCTGTGTCACAGCTGCCCCTGAAGGTAGCTGAAGTGTCAGTGAGTCCCTGTAACCCCACAGGAACTGCAAAGGGATCTGCTTGTGGTGTTAAGCTCCAAAGCACGTGCCCAGAGGCAGCATGCTTCCCCCATGGTCTGTCCCTTCCCTTCCACCCACCCTGGTGTCTTGAAGACCTGCACAAGCGAGTGAAACCTGCTGGGCTGACTGTTCGCACCGGTACACGTAGGTTGAGGAGGACGGGGTGTGGGGAAGCATCTCCTTCCTCGCCTGGCAGAAGACATCTGGTTCTGGAGCGTGGAGGCTTCACTTAGTACTTGTATCATAGCATGTCATGGGAAATAATCTGGTTTTAGAGGGTTATTTATTTCATTTCTCACCCACTGCTGTGTGGGTAAGGAGCTGTGGTGGCTCTGAGATGAGGGGCAGGCACACCTCGCTCACTTTTGGTTGGTCTCTCCCTGCAGAGAGTTCGCTGGGAAGGCCTGACAGTATCCTGAGCCACAGTCGGGCTGCCTGGCCTGGTCTCCCTGCTTCACGTTCATCTTTCTTGGGCTTTCTTGGGACTTCTGAGCACCAGGCTCCACAGCCAGCCACATCTCAGGGTCACCGGCCTGAGGGCTCCCTGCTGGCTGCAGTCAGTGTGGGACAGGTGCCTTGAGGAGGTGGTTCCATCCCTGCCTGTTTAATTTAACAGCTAACTGGGGGTTGCCTGCCCTTGAATTAGGTATAGTGTCTGTCCCTGACTGCTGGGAATGCAGGAGGCTGAGGTGCTGCTGTGAGCGTTCATGCAGGCTGCCTATATCTGAGGGGTACAGAAAGGCTGTGTGTGACATGAATACGAGCAATTGGAGCAGAAGGAATCCAAGTCTGGAGCCTGCACAGCTCTCGTGTCTGCGCAGGGCAGTGCGGGCCCAGGCAAGCACCCAAATTTGCAGTTGGGACCCTGAACGTGCAGGTGGGTGCTGCTGTCTCCTTGTGCCATGACGGTGGGTACCGGATGGCTCACAAAGGGAACGTGGGGTTTGTTTGGTCTTGTTCCTTCTTCTGGAGGCTTTTCTCCTCTCTGCATCTTTGCACCACAGTTCCTGGGGATATTAGGATGGAGTAAGAGGAGAATACGCTCTTAAAGCTGTGAAACAGCATCCTATGAAAGAGTCCAGCTCAGCTTCACTGTTTAGTACTACAGGGAAAAATAATAGCAATATTTTACTAGGCTTCCCTTAGTGCCTGACTCCTCCAGTTCTCAGACACTCTTCTGTGATGAGGGGACATCTGTGAATGAGAAGAAGAGAAGAGGCCACTGAGAGGAGATCTGAGCCAGGCCACAGGCAGACGAACACCACAGCATGTCAGCTTCATTTCTTCTTGCCCTGATTTCCTATGAAACTGTGCCACTTCTTAGTGGGTTGCCAGGCTGCATCCAGGCTGCGATACAGTGCTGGGCCCTGCTCACTCACTGCAGGACTGATGAGCTTTTCCCCCCACTCAAAGGGAGTAAGAGAGAGGGAGGTGACTTCAGGGGAGTAAAGCGGCTCAGAAACACGGCTTACATCTGGCTCGTCGGGAGGAAGGATGTGGGATCTAATTGGCTGGAAATGGTTCAAGTGGGATCCCATCCTGCCTTGTAGAAGTGTTTAATCAGTTCTTACTAATCACCAGGAAGACTACCACCAATCTGCCTAGCACTGGGACGTTTCAGGGGATCAAAATCCTTCTGGTTGGTGTATTCAACTCCATCGCTTCAGAAAATCCCAGAGGGAGCATTCCTTGTTACAGCTTGCAGTAGCGAATACCTCAGCAGGAGCTGCTGTCTTCAAGAATTTAGGGTTGGTGTTTCCCAAAGTTCTCCTGTTGGCTGAATGGCCCTGAAGTCACTGCCACAGCTCCCGCTGGCAGCAGAGCGGGGACAACGCTGGGTGCTCCTCGCTGTGCCACCTGTCTCCAAGCCCAGGGCTTCCCGGGCACCTAGGGGTGGGAGAGCCCCTTCTGTTCCATAACTTATTTTCCACTTCCCTTGATGAACCTTTGGCTCCGCACAGGGCAGGATCCCCCAGGAGTGGTTCTGGGGAGCATGCATGCGGCTCCACGAAGGAATTCCCGAGACTGCACTGGTTCAGGCTAGGGGAGAAGCTGGCTCCTGCTTCCCCCCAGGGGCTGTCCCCGCTGAGCGGCTCCGTCCCATGGCTCCTCCCGGTCAGCTCGGGTGAGACTGCAGCAGCAGATGGGTCAGAGCAGGTTTAAAGTTAACGCTGTTGGTCTTCTCCAGCTGTAAATAACTGTGCTGTTCCCTACGGCTCAGCCAGGAGCTGATGGCACTTCTCAGCAGAGGCTGTGCCAAAACGGGCAGCGGGGTGGAGCTGGGTCCCTTGTGTCCGCACCCCCCTTGAGGAGCAGGTCCATGGAAGCTGCTCCCCAGGCACAGGATGCATTATCACACAGTGCGGGCTTCAGCTCACCCTGTGAGGTGGCCAGGAGGGGACTGCCCACCAGCCGTGTCCTCCCTCACCAAAAGGCTTCCCAAGGGCACCTGCCTCCAGTGGCCGTTCTGCAGAGGTTGTCAGAGACCAAACTAGGGACAAACTTGGAAAGGACAAGGAGATTCCCCGGCTCCTCTATTTATTTGTAAGTTTAATTGCTATTTTTGCCTATTTGTGGTGGTGTATAAAGTATTCCTCAATATTTGGTCTTACTGGCTTCGTTCTTTGGGGGAGGTTTCCAAGGGCATTGCAGCGCTGATGCACCCATCTCTTGTCGTTGGTCAGGGACTGGTTCCTGTTTGTGCCTTTACTCCCCCTTCGGCTTCAGCCACACTCTTGTCTCCATCCCCGAGAGCCAGCAGGGGGCTGCGTCCCCCCAGCATGGGGCAGGGTGCGGAGCAGGAGCTCGCCCCGCGCCTGCCAGGCTCCTTGGCTCGCTACCACTACGGTTAGTGACGGATTTCTGCTGAAGGCTGAGAAATTCAGGTATATCATGGCTCCATGCTGGGCAGGAAAATGTCCTGCTCCACCTTTTGTCATTTCTTCTCTAACCCTCTTGACCAAAGGGTTAAAAAAAAAAAAAAAATCAGTCTTGGTTGGTGAGTTCAGCTTTATTCCTCCTGCAGCAGCTGGAGACCTGGAGCAAGGGGCAGTACCGTGCTGCTGCCCTGCTGCGCTGTGGGGTGAAGGCACCCGCCCAGGCTTCATGGCTCTCGCCTCCCCCAGCGGTTCCTCTGGCTTGCAGAAGAGGTGCATGAGGGTTTCAATAAAACACAATAATGCAAATGGCACTGTAAACATCTTAACAAAAATTCCAGTACTCTGTTGTTTGGCAGCTTTAGCAGCTCAACACTCTCTTGTAGGGAATTATTAACACACTAAGATCCTATAGGCCTCATGTAAGTTACCAGAATAAAGGTGACACTAGATGTATAAATGGATGATAACCTTTTACCCGTACAGTATGTATTACAATTTTGTAGCTTAGTCATTTTTTGGCTATCAGATTTTGTTAGTATGATAAAAAAAAAAAAAGACAAAAAAAAAAAGGTTTGACTGCTAATGTCTATTTTGTTATGATTCATTTTATTTCTTCCTCTGTACAAAAGCTGTACAAATCTTGGTCTGTGTAACTACTCCAGATATGTATTCATGTACCATCACCCCTGTCCTGGCTTGCTGGTGTGGTGAGCTCATTACTAAACAATAAAATCTGTGGCTGAAGTCAGGCACCTGCTGCTCTCCCTCCCCCGGGATGAGATGTGGTGGGCACAGGCACCGGGTGCTGACCCTGCTCCCCGTGCCCCAGGTAAGGACCAGACCCCACATCTCCCTCACCTGGTGCCTCTCCTGGCCCCGTGGTCAGCTGTCTTTGAGCCGTGGGGTGCTGGGAAACAAAGGCAAAACTGCAGAGGTTCGGGCATTTCTTTGCTAAAGGAAAAGAAGAGGCTGGAGGTGGCTGTGCAAGGAGCATTGGGCATGGTCCTGGCATGAAGCTAGGGCTTTGCTCCGAGGCTGGGTGCTCTTCTCCTGCTCTTTCCTAGGTGAGCCCTTGGCTGCTGTTGAGCCAGGGCTTGACTCGACACCACCCCAGAAAGCAAGGAAATGTCTGTCTGTGCTTCTCCCGTGTTTCCACACTCCCCTGGGCTGTAGGCACACGGATGAACATTTGCACCAAGGCAGGGGTTTTCCAGTACGGCAGCTGTGGTATGACTTCAAGGGGCTGCTGCCTTGCTTCCTTCCCAGCAGCTTTTTTGTTTTTTTGGTCCCCCAGACCCCTCTCCAGTGCACCCTGGCACCAGGAAGCTTTAGGCTGTTCCTGAACAGGGGCTGAGGCCCTGCGCTGATCCCAGGACAAGGCCCCAAGAAAGCTGCACACAACAGGCCATGAAACCACACCGCCAGGCAGCGTTATCCCAGGCAGGGCAGTAAATGGGCTGTAAGATAAGGGCTGTGATGCTTTGCTGCTTAGTTTTGGGGGAGTTTCAAAGGAACCTGAGGCTTTCTGCTGTTTCACCAGCACCCTCACCCTGTGCATTGCAAAGTGCTGGGGTCTGCTATGATATCTGGACAAGAGCAGCGGGACCCTTAGTCACTGCATTGCTCCCTTTGGGACCAGGGAGCAATCGCTTCCACCGACTGCATGCTTCACTGGCCTCCGCTGGTTGGAAGGAGAATAATTCATTTGAGCTCAGCCTGGGAGAAATCTCTGGGCAGGGGGAGGCTGGTGCCAGAGCTTCTGGCTCCTGAACCACTGGGGCACCCCTGGGCACCATACCCCAGGCACCCCCCCCCCCCCCCGGGGGTATTTTCCACGTGCTTTTCTTCCCTGGTGTTGCTCCTCACTGGTAGCAGAGCCTAAAATGCTGCAGCAGCCCAGGAGGGTGGGCACGGAGACCTGCGAGGTAGGGGAAATCCTGCTTCCATCTCTCGTTGAGCACCACCGTGCGTGCTCGGGTGCCCGAGCCCTGGTGTCTCACAGAGGTAACGCTGTAGCGCACGCCTTTGTTTGCAGACATAACGTTTCCGTGCCGTTAATCGTTCGGTGAAGATTAATAAAACATGAAGTTTAAAGATGCCTAAATCGCAGTGGGGGAGCTGGTAATCTCTGCCAACAATAATATTTGCACTTTGTTTTCATCCTAGCGTGGAGCCGTGGAGCGGAGCGCGGGCCGGGAGCAGCAGCGCCGGGAGCATGCGGAGGGACCCGGGCGTGGGGGCGGCACCGTGGGTGCAGCCCCGGGCTGGGATGGGGAGGGAAAGGGAGGTGGCTCTGCATGGGCACCCCACCCCAAATCCTGCAGGAGCTGCCACCCCAGGGCCTATCCCTGTGGGGTGTCCCCTCTGGAAAGAGTGGATGAACCAGGTCTGAGGGGGCAGCGGGTCCAACAGACCCTCAAAGGCCCAATTCTGCACCTTCCTTCCAGAAATTGCCTTTGCAGGGGCTGCCTGTGCCCTCTCCCCGCTGCCACCAACATGCCAGAGCCCCAGTGCTGGATTTGGGACCGCGAACATGCTTTGTCCATCATGAAGGTATTTCTTCCCCATCTCGCTGCTGTCTAACGAGCATCCTTGTCAAAACAGCTAATTTCCTTCCAGAACAAAAAGTCACCTGAATACATTTGGAAGCTGTATTGCACTATCAGAGTAATCAGAATTTAATTTGACGCAGTCAAGGCTCGAAAAAGATGTTATCAAGGGGAACATCAAAGCCGGATTCCTGCGCTTGGAAATGCAACTGGAATGCTTAGTCCAGATTTCTCATTTTATCGGAGACTTTCAAAACATCAGCCTAAATAACAAAAAATGAATATTGAGAGTATTTGCAAATTAATGTCTTTTGTAGCTGAACAAAGGCCCCTGTCTAACCTACTTCTTTCGCATGTCTGGGATGGTCTCTTAATAAATCCTAATTATACAGTTTTGTTGTGTCTAATTGTTTCTGCGCTTGCAGGAATTAAAACCAAAGCCCATTGCCGCATTTGCTGGCACTGCCCTGATCTTTTGGGTCCTGATCCCACAAAGTGGGGCTCATCCCACTCCATACTGGGGGTACGTGGGGGTATGGCAATGGGGTGACGGTCGGACGGGGACCTTGTTGCTTCTGCCCCACACCCGTGTGATATCCTCAGGGCTGTCAGTTGCTACCTGTGCTCGGGATGGCTGATGAGAAGCTCCAGCTCTCACTTTTTGGGGAGGTTTTGTTCCATTTGGGAAGCACGGCTGTATGACGGCAGCAGCTGATGCTGGGGCGGGGGATGGCGGAGCAGCAACCTTAATCCCATCCACTTCAAAGGTCACCATTTCCATGCCAAACCCGGGCTGTTTTGCTGACTGCTCAGTGGGCAGCGGGGTGGCAGCCCCTGCCCGGCGGCAATTCACCCCTCTCTTTCCTTAGCTGATATTTCTGCAGAGCTCGAGCCCAGACAGCATCACCCTCCCACCTGGGGGACCTGGGAACAGCTCCGTCCCCGGCTTTCGCCCTCGGAAACGTCGCGGGGGAGCTTTGGGCGAAAGGAGGTTCAGACAACTTCGTTAGGGAAATAGCATGGATCTTGTGTTCAAACCTTTTGAAGTGTTAATTAAAAAGAATTATGCAAAGGAGCGAGGATTTGAAACATTCATTTGAATCTCAATAAGGCATCTGTATTAAAAATAGCAGGGGGATCAACCACAGAGCCAGCCGCGCTGCAGGAAAAGGGGCGCGAGGGCCGGCGCCGCGGCCGGGGTGCTGGAGGGCAGCGGGTCCTGCCTGCTCCCTGCCCCTGCAAGGTCCTGGCAAAATGCTTCTGCCCCAGTATTTAGGGATCTTGGAAGCACCTCGTTTAGAAAGAGCTGGTGAGGGGTGGCATGGTGCTTAGCTCTGAGCTAGGGGGTGAGCATCCTTCCTGGGCCACCGGTGAGGTGGTTGCAGGGCTGGGACCAGGCTGGGGGCACCCAGCATCGAGTGCCTTGCACCCTGGGGTGATCCCAGCCTCTCTGGACCCCAAACCAACCCCAAACCACCTCCGAGCTCTGACACATCCCCTTCCAGGGGAAAACAGGGGCTGCACCTCTCCATCACAGCCCCTCATTAAAACCCCCGGCATGTCCTGGCCCTTGCTTATTCCAATAAAAAGCATCCAGGGCACTAATTACCAGACGGGCGGATATAACGTCCTTAAGTTTACTTTTGTGCCGTGGGGACCCGCTGGGAGTGCCAATGCCTCCTGCCCTTGGCGTTGGTGCTGCAAGGGCGCAAGCGGGTGGGTGCCCCGAGCGCCGCCGGGGTCTGCACGGGGCGGCAGCGTCACGGGGGCACCGACACCGATGTTTTTGGGTTGTTCCCAGCATTTGAGTGGGCTGCGAGGCCGTGGGCTCTCTGTCGGGGTTGGTTTTGCTGGGCAGCAAGGCGGGGAGGTGCAATTGGGGCTGGAAGCAGCCTGGGCAGGAGGGCAGGAGCTTTGGTGAGGCTTCCCAGGGACCTATGGGGCCCTGTGTTGGGAAGCAGCTCCCTGGGAATTAAAGATTTGGGGCTGAACATGCAGTGATCCCATTGCCACACCTCACTGAGACCAGGATGCTGCTGGTACCCGCAGCAGCCTTCCCAAAGGAATCAGCATCTCTTGCCAAGCCAAAAACCCCAAAGGTGACAACTTCAGCTTTGGGAAGGGTGCTGGTATCGTGGAGCTGGGCAGGGCGGGGGGGCAGGAGATGGAAATGTCCCTGCTCTGCTCCCCAGGACGCTGTCTCAAGGCTCCGTTTTGGGAGTGCCTCCGTGGGGCTCTCATTGGCATGGAAATAATTCAAGGGAGCGAACGCGAGACAACTGGAAAACCATTTTAAACCATTTTATCTGTTGCGCCGGAGCAAACAATTTCTGCAGCACAGCGTTCAAAGAAGTAAGTGCACAAACGCAGACAGCTGGCAACACAGATAGATATGTTAAATGCAGACAGACAGAGTAAATATTCAATATAAGCCATCCTCTATGCCCCAGCAGGCAGGGAACGGAGAGACTTTTATTTTTTATTTTTTTTTGCTCTTTCTATGAATGTGTTTGCGACCAAGAGATACCAGCCCTGGTTTTGCGGGGAATTCTTGCCAATTTTACTCAATAGCGTATATATCTTGCAAAAGAGCTAATAATAATTTTGGCTCCCTGGGCGCACCGCTCTCCCCGTGGTAGCAGTTTTCGGTGCAGAACAGAGCGACCGAGCGTGGCCTTGCTGCAGACAGCCTGGAAAACCAGGGGTTGTTTTGCTGCAGCCCTCTTCACGTCCAAAGCCTTGCTGCTCCAGGTGTGGGAAACAGACTGAAAAGGGCTTTTTTTCTTTGTTTGTTTTTTCCCTAATACTCAACGTTTTCCAGCTCAGGAAGCAGACCCTGATACCTTCTCCTCTTGGCTTTTCCTCCCATGGTTTCTTGCCCTGGATTTTGCTTTCTGCCCCACCTGCTTTCTGCACAGCTCACCTGAAGCATCCAGTGGCAACGTCCTGCAGGGCTTCCCAAAACCGTCCTGCTCTTGATTTATAACTCAGAAACCATTTTGTTTTGTCTCGGTAGTTTTCACCAGCAATTTGCTATAGCTAAGGAATACAATGCCCCTTTAGGAAAGAAGAACTGAAACTCACTCTTTCAATTAAATTTCTCCTGACCTTACTAAAACTTTTTTCCCTACTCCCTGTTCTAAAGAAGCAGCATTTTTTTTGTGATCTCCAATTCCACCGAGAGACAGAATAAATCAGCATATCAGAGAAAACAACGATTCTTGTGATGCCCAGCAGTCACTAATTAACAAATTAAAAAAAAAAAAAAAATCTTTATGCAGATATAATTGTTTTCTGGCTATGTTGCCTTTTCTTTTGTCAGCACTGCGACAAGGAAGTTCTTTATTTCTACCGCGAGATCAGATTAAAACATCCCTCTCAAACCGCATTCTCCTCGTCAGGTGTTTTTGTAAGGCTCATTGTTTCAGCCCCCAAATGAAATGGCTTGCCCACTTTCATCCTTTCGTGGTGATTTTTTTTTTTTCTTCAGACACTTTCATGGACGTTAACGCCGCAGAGGAATGTGCTGGCTGTCGCCTCCATCCCGTGGGCGCATCGGGAGCCCTTTGGGTGATGTCCCTGGGGGAGGTGGTGGCACCAAGGTGCAGGGTGGGGGCTCAGAGCCCTGTGCCTCCATCTGCAGAACATCTGGAGAACATCTGGGCTGCCTCCAGGTGGTCCCCACAGGGCCACAGCCACGCAGGTGAGCTCGCAGCCCTCACCCACGCTGCAGTCTCAGGATGCTTCTCTTGGTTTTCAGGATGGTTTCGGCCTCTACTCCTCCAACACATCACAGCCCCATGTGGGGATCATAGAATCACAGAATCATTGAATCATTAGGGTTGGAAAAGCCCTCCAAGCACATCTGCTCCAACCACCCCCCACGCCACTGTCACCCACAAAACCACGTCCCCAAGCACCACGTCCAACCTTCCCTTGAACACCCCCAGGGACGGTGACTCCACCACCTCCCTGGGCAACCCGTCCCAGTGCCTGACCGCTCTTTCTGAGCGGAAATGTCTCCTCATTTCCAACCTGAACCTCCCCTGGCACAACTTGAGGCCATTCCCTCTGGTCCTAGCACTGGTTATCCGTGAGAAGAGGCTGACCCCAGCTCCCCACACCAGATGAGGTGCCTTCATTAACCGCTGGCCATCATAGGCACCTGCAGCCCTCAGACATGTGCTTTATTACAGAGGGAATGAGGAACAAAACAGCCCCTGCACCAAGCCAGCACTCCCCAAAACAGCAGCACATTGCCACAAGCATGGCAGGGATACAGGGCAGGGACAACCCTGGACAATGCACCCAGGCATTGCATCAAAACACATTTTTCCCCCTATTTTTCCCTTGGTACGAGGTTTCCCCAGCCAGGTGCCCTGGATCTTGGCTGCAGGGCCCCACGGTGACACGGGGAGATAAAGTCACGGCGAGGAGCTCCACACTGCTCCATGCAGCTGCTCCTCAGGCAACTCCGTTGTTTGGCTCCTGCGCCTGGGTGACCTAATTAAATTAATTTTGTGTGCTCTTTTTTTTTTTCTTTCCTGGTCTGGCTAAAAGATAATTAGCCAAAAGATGCCCTGATTTCTTTCTTCCGAGTAAGACCTTCCATCTAATTATTCAGAAAAGCGAGCTTGTCGCTTCGCTCGCCATTTACGTTATTTAGGTCCCTGGGACAGACAATGCCCAGAGCATTTTTGGGACCGCGACGCACACAGGTCTGCCTGCCTCTGGCCACCAGCGGGACAAATCCTGTCCCAGGCAGCCCCGTCTCATCAAATTCTTCGTTCTCATTGGGGTTTTGTTGGGATTTGGGATGTCTGGGGGGATGCAGGGTGATGCACAGCCCCTCTCAGGGCAGTGGGTTTGCCAGGCCTGGTGCCACAGGGAGGGAGCCAGGGGTACGGGGACCGAACCCCCTTTCCCTGCTCCTTCAGAAACCCAAAGCGAGCGTTTTCTCCTACGGCGTCTTCTTCTCCTTTTGACCCCGGAGCAGTAACTTATTTAACACAAAACGCAGCTAATGGAGCAGCTCCGTGATCCGTGCTTCGAAGGGGGGGATGTCAGCGGTTTTAAAACTTGGCGAGTCAAACCGGTCTCACGCCCTTTTTAATCATTTCTGTTTTATTTACAATTTAATTTGCCTCCGCTCAGCGGGCGGCGGGGACCTCGGCAAGGGGGCGCTTCGTTTCCCCGCTGCCGAACCCAAACCCGGCCCGCTCCTCTTGCGGCCGGGCCAGCGGTTCTGCTGAGCTGAGCCGTGCCGAGCCGAGCCGTGCTGTGCTGACCCGTGCCGAGCCGTGCCGGCACCAACAGGTGGCGACAGGCACCCGGGGATCGGCCCCGCTGCCACCCGCGCCCTGCCCGCGGCTCCCCGCAGCCCTCTGCGGGCACGGCCGGTGCCGAGCCGAGCCGAGCCGAGCCTCCCACCGCGCCCCCGCCATCCCCAGCCCGGCGGGTGGCTCAGGCACGGCTCGGCAC